>NW_004624786.1:12257059-12283421 GCF_000247695.1 Heterocephalus glaber | reverse complement strand
AGGAAAAATGATGAGAAATGAAAAAAATGGAAATAAAGTCTTTGTAAATAGGGAAGGGTGGAGGGTGTGAAGGGAGGGCTAGGAATGGGGAAAAGATAAGAACCAAGATGCATTATGTAAAGGTACAATTCCCAATGAGAAATGTAATTGTCTGTATACCTACAATGTACCAATAAAAGAATTTAATACAAAAAAAACCATATTATTGGATTCAATTTGGCAAAAAATTTTATATTTTTATTCATCTTAGTACGTTTGCAGTACATAGTGATTACACTCATTGTGGGAAGTTGGTACTTGCAGATAACACATCTTAATTATTTTGATGTCTCCTTCTCCCTCCTCACCCTCCTCCCTCCCTCTATCTCTTGGTCCAATTCTGTGTATATTCCTGAGAGAAATTGGCCTGTAGTTTTATTTTCATGCAATGTCTTTGTCTGGTCTTAGTGTTTGTCTAATGATGACCTCAATGATTAATTTGGGAAGGTATTTCCTTCTTTTCAATTTTCTAACAGTTTGTGAGGAAGTGGTATTATTTTTTCCTCTACTTCTTTAAATTTAATCAGTTTTGGTTTTATGAGCCTTGAGAATCTGTTACTAGATATTCATTTTTAGCATTGATATAGTCTCCTAGTAAATTTATTTCTTCATTATTATGGTTATTCTCTATATCCCTAGTAATATTCACTACTCTGAAGGCTATTTTGTCTGATATCAGTACAGCCATTCTTCCTTCCTTCCTTCTGATTAGAATTTGTTTGCATGGTATATCTTTTTCTTCATCTTTAAAATTCTAACCTCAATCTTTAAGTTTAAAGTAAATGGCATGTAGATAGCATATAGTTGAGTTTTACTTTGTTTTTATTCTTAATCAAGCCTGAATATTTATGTTAATTGAGGTATTTAGATCATTTACATTTCATGTGTTTATCTGATTGAGTTTAAAATTCATTAGGTTTCTCTTTGTCCCATATTTTCTTTATTCATGCAGATTTTTATGCTATATTTCCTTTTTCATGCTTTTTAGTGGTTGCTTTAAGGTTTATACAGTACATTTTAAAATTATAATCTATCCTTAAATAATATTTTATCACTTAATGTATGGTTTGAAAACCTTACAATACCAAAACAAACAAATGAACAAACAACAAAAAACAAAGAATCTTACAAAAGTAAATTGCCATGTCTCTCATACTGGGCTTTTTGCTATTACTATTATACATTTACTTCAACATATATTATAGACTTCATAATACATTGTAACTGTTCTTTGTTCCTTTATATAATCAAAACGTCCATGGGGTATGTTTTTCTTTCTGAATTAAAGACTTCCTTTAACATTTTTTGTAATGGAGGCCTAGATGCAAAAATGTCTGCATAGATTTTGAGCTTTTCCAAATCAATCCCAATTATATTTCTACCTAGAACTGTTTTCTGTGGACATCATCAGGATCCCTAAAATTCTGCCAGGTCTCTAACTTCTCTCATTTGTCTTAACTCCCCTAAAATGAGCACAAACTTGCCTCTTACAAATCCTCCTGAAACTCCTCTCTGCTCATTGTCAGATTTTATTGTAAAAGTACTTGTAGTCTGTTTGGCAGACTGAGGCATCAATTATCTTATTCATTAGTGCTTTGTTTGTATTCAACTTGTCTTTCCAAATAGATGATAAACATCTTGAAAGTAGAGAAGTGTTTCGTGTTTCTACAGAGTGAGGTGTTTTCTAAAAACTGATGATTCAGGCTGCATATCAAAACTTTACTGGGTCATTTTGATTTCATTTATTGTATTGGAGACATGAGACTAATGATTTAATTAAATAACCTAATTATCTCTGAGTTATTATTTCTAAAAACATATGTGTATGTTTTATGCTTTCTAGGAACAAATTAAGAGAACTGTTTAGGTTTTGTCTGGGTCTTAGTTTGGATTTCTAAGAAGCAGATCCTCAGCCAAGGATTGGAATGGAAGCAGTTTGCAAGGAAAGTGAAAAAACTCATCAGCAGGGGAAGGGAGACTTAGGACACATAAAGTATGCACCATTAAGCCAGTTAGCACAGTGTGAAGCTGGAGCTTAATACCACCAGGGAAGCTATGGAAAGCTCAGAGTTTATCACCTCAAGACCCAGGGGTCCAGTCATTGTTTGAGAGCCACTCCCAGTGGTATGTCTGGCCTGTGTTTTATTTGGCAACGTGAGCTCCAGGAAACAGAGAACCAGTAAAGAAATGCATGTGCTAGGGGTAAGAAGTTGGACAGCAGTATGCTGAACTGATATGGGCAGAGCACCATTGCACTGACACAATTGGTTTAATTGTTTCTCTGGAGGATTTTTTTCAACTGTATCTACCAAAATCTGCCACTTCCTTATAGGCTCCAAAACATTGAGTCTCCAGCTCATTCTTAGTACCAACAGGTGAATTCTTAGTCTCTTAGACACTTTTATGAAACACCCGTGTGTGATGGACATCCAACGTGGAAACTGGAGCTCATACGCTGAGGAAGGAATGATGAAGTGGTATAATTCCTAAGGGCTTATACTTATCAAGTTATTCACTGCAACACTTTGGGAAGAAAAGTTTGCGAATAACCCAAATGTCTCTAGGCTGAATAAACTATAGTAGATACATGGATGAAGTACAGTGCAGCTATAAAAACATATATCTAGGAACTGATGTACAATGATTTCCAGGATATATTATTAAATGAAAAGGAGATACACAAAAGGGTATCTGGTATACAGCTTTCTGTGTAAGAAAAATGAGAAATAACATATTCATATATTTGCTTGGCTTGGCAAAAGGAAACACAGACAGGTATTATAATTAAATTAAAAGGAAAAAAGAAAGAAACAGAGAAGGATGAGCCAAAAAATAATAAAATAATTGTCTACAGGGGTAGGTAGGAAGAGAACAGAGGACATGGTGCTAAGATCAAGCTGTCTTTTTATGCAGTTTGGGCTTTCAACCTTTGCCAATATCTTATGTACTAAAAAATAAAATTAAAGAGAAAAAGGTGAAAGGGCAAAACTTTCACAGTTATAGAATCAAATAGAAGACTATATTAAATTTATTAGATGAACATGTGCAGAAAATAAGTATTTCAAACAATTATGAACATGATACTCTGCCCTTAGTATACAGCCTAAGGGGAAAACAATCTTAACATTTACCAAGTAGCTTTATATTTTCAGTGGCAATTTTAATATCTTAATTTTGAAGCTATTTTGCATGTATTGTGGGAGAAGATAAATAATTATGATACTATTATTAGGAAGTAAGGTTTCACCAAAAAGGAAAAGATATACAAATACAAAGTGAAAGAAGATAAACAAAAATCTTAAATGTCAAATTTAAATCAGAATTGTCAATATAAAGTCTTGATTAAAATGTTTTCCCTAACACTGTAGAATTGAGTTAATTCTATACAAAAGTAATAGTAATGGGCACGTCCTACACGGAGGTCTTGGCTTCTATTACCATTCCACTTAAAGAATCCAACACTCCTTTGAAAAAGCAGCTGATTCTGGGTGTGGAACAGGAAAATTTCCAAATAATCTTGGATCCCAGAAAATAAGAAAGTACTCAAAGAATAATGGAGCTATAATAAGGAACAAAAGAGCTAGTTTGAAGGGATTTCACTAGCTAAATCTACAAAACACTGAACATCAAAAAGAAAAATGAGGCCCAGGGATTTAGCTCAGTGGTTTCGCCACCTGCTGGGCAAGCACAAGGACCCGAGTTCAATACCTGGTACAAAAAAAAAAAGAAAGAAAAGAAAAATGAGCCGGGTGTGGTGGCACATGCTTGTAATCCCAGCACTTGAGAGGCTGAGGCAGGAGGATCACTGTGATTTTGAGCCCAGCCTGGGCTATGTAGTGAGTTCAAGACTAGCCTGAACTACATACCGAGACCCTGTATCAAAAAACAAACAAAAAATGAATATAACTAAATAAAACAAACTATAGGCTCATAATGACCCAAAAAAGGAGGTAGATGGGAGAGGTCTTCTCTGCAGAAGAATGCTGGCTCAAAAGTGTAGAAGGAATGATAGACTTTAACTGAGTTAGATAAACATTAAAGAATTTTAAAACATAGATGGTTGTTTGTTAGGGAGCAAGATGAACACAGGGTACCAAAATATCACCCCACTGATTACTTATCAAGTATAGAAGTAGAAATGTAACTTTATCATGGAAAGGTCTGTCTGTCCCTACTTTGACCAAGTGATTCTATGTAGCATCATTCTAGTGTGACGTCTGCCACTCTGGTCCACAGGGGTAATGCTACACCAGGCACACAGCATCTGGGAACATTTAACTTGAGTCTCATCAAAACGTTAATCTAACTACTAGTACAAGGAAATGCAGTTTAATGACAAACCAAGGAATACTCAAGTAAATCCAGATGGTGAGACATTCTACTAAAAGCCCCAGCTGGGCATGGTGGCCTATCCCTTTAACCCCAGTGCTCCTGGAAGCCGAGGTATTGGTTTGAGTTTGAGCTCAGCCTGGGCAACTTAGCAACTTAGTGAAACCCTGTTTCAAAACTCAAAAACAGAAAAGGGTCGGAGATGTAGCTCTGTGCAAAATCCCTGGGTTCAATCACTAATGCCTAAAACAAAAATAAAAAACTACCTCTCTGGGCTCTTCAAAAAGCCAATGTCTGGGTAGGGCAGACTGTTGTAGATTAAAAGATAATGCTGTGATATAAAACTAAATGTAGTATATGCACCTGGATTAGATCCTAGTCCAGGTCAGAAAAGCTAGAAATACTTGGGGAAAACTGAAAATAGATGAAATAACACAATAGGAGGAAATCATTTCAATTTTACTTAGGTGGGATTGTGGTAGTTATGTGACATAATATCCTTAATCTTAGGAGATATCTGATAAATATTTAGAGTAAAATCTTATGATTTATAAATATTTCAGGAAGAGAGAGATAAAGTGAAAGCAAATATGGGCAAAGGTTAATACATTTTCAATCTAAATAGTAGGCATTGCATTATTCTTTTAACTTTTTTATATGTTTGAATCTTTCAAAGTAAAATCTTATAAAATTATATATAATCAATTGAAATTAAATTTTATCATTAAAATGACATACTATATATTGAAATTATGCCCCACACATCAATATTAATTGATTTATATCAATTAAATTCTGTATGTAACAATAGAAAACCCTCTTTATAAGGGCAAAGAAAACAGCTTAAAGTAAGGGGAAATAACAATTTATTTCCATACTACTAAACACTGTTCCACACCAAAGAGTCTAAATATACTTGTTAATGCTCAGGAAAGTACACACACACACACACACACACACACACACATACTCCTTTAAAAGGGCCACTTAACATGCATAAGGACCCCCCGTGTGTCATTAGTTAGAAGAACATAACATATTTTGCCTGCCAAAACTCTGAAGAGAAAAAATTTACTAACACTGGCCTTTTTTGGGCAAAATTTCAACCCACAATAAGAAACAGGTAAACATAGCCAGAAGGGCTTTTTTTTAAAGTATTTGAATTCTTGGAAATATGGTTATTTGCAGAAGGAAAAAAGCAATGCCCTTGTCCTCACTTTTCTAAAGAGAGAAATCTTTACTTCCTGTCTTTGCAAGTTCAGTCTTCCGGTCTTGTTTTACTGTTCCTCTTCACTGGTTCAGTGTGGTGCCTCGGTGGACCTAAGCCAGGTGCATACCTGTGGACAGTTGGGTCTCAATCTTGGCAGCATATGAGGATCACCTGGAGAACTTTAGCACCAGTACTGAAGCCAAGACCTTCTGAATTTGTGAAATTCTTCCTTCACCACTTATTAAGTGGCTACTTTATACAAAGGCTATTGTGTCCCAGTACTAGGCCAGGAGTTTAGGGATGGTGTTCAAGTATGAGTATAACTTTGTGATTGTTCCTAAACCGTTCACACTCCAGGAAGGAAGATAAGAAAACGTACAGTTTTCTTAACTCAAGGCATGCAATTAGCATGACCATGGTGCTGGGACCAAAGCCAAGCCAGTTCCTGAGATAAACCATACCCAATCCATCTACAGGTGTCACTTTGATCCCTTTAAGAGGTGTGACCTGTCATTATAGTAAAACTGTATAAGGAACACAGAATTCTGCCATTGGGCCAAATAATAAGGTTTAAAAGATGTGGAGGATCTGTGGGAAGGCCTTTCATATCTGATGGGAAGACAGTATAGACTTAAGGACATGTCAGCCCCCAGCCAGCCTCTCAGGAAGTAAGTTACAACCACTGAAGACCCACACTGAATTAGGGTGAAATAATTAGGTAGTGCAGTACTGTACCTTGAACCTGAAAAAGATCAATACCCTCCAAAGGGCATGGACTTCGGGCTCAATGTGTTGGCAAGAGTGGAAAAAACCACCCTGATGGCCCCCATGGTGTTGTTATACTAATTTGTGAGTGCTCACTGGCCAATTTTCAGTGAGCTGATTGGAAAATACACACATTGTTAGAAATTAAACTATGTAAATTTACAATGAAATCAACTATATAAAAATAAAAGTAATGAATTCTCAAAACTCATTTTCTAATTAGCTTTCTGCATGTCTACAGTTAGTACTATTGGGATCTTTTCGCTGTTACATCTTCCTGGTGGAAACACTGTCTAATGAAGGCTACCATACCTCCCTTCCCTACTCTGTATTCAGTGACATCATATTGACAACTTGAAATCAGCACAGTGGGAGTATTTATACCACAGGAATTGGCAAATATTATAAACCAGAGGCCTTTTATTTCCCCAGAGGTAGAAGAAGGGGGCTAGTTAAACATTTACTGGTCCAGCCACTCTACTGGCATCGATAACCAGACCAAACAAACCTTTGGTCCATAGGAAACCATGTCCCCTGTGATGGAAACCCCTATTTTCTTGAGACAGTTTTTTTCCTTGGTGTGAAAATTTTAGTTTTTTGTCTCAGCCATGGCAAGGTTTAACCAAATCATTACATTTACCAATAGTTTTATGTCAAACTTGGATATAGTATTTTTCCGTAGTTTTCTTAATATTTATTGTGAAATATTTCAAACATACATCAAATCTGAAAGAATTTTATTAAATAAAACTTGCATATGCACCACTCAGATTCTAAAATTAAACTTTATTTGGCATTATCACACATCTGACCTTCCGTCCATCCTCTATATGGAGATTTTTAAATTACTTGCACATGCTGTATATAATTGCATTACTATTTAGAGAATATGGTATAGTAGATGATCTAATAGATTAGTATTGTGGTCCTAATATGAAATATGTCAATAAGTATTTGATTTAGACTTTAAGTGGAAACTTAATGAAAACAGTATTAACATATTTAAGAAAAATTTAAAGCCCAGTATGTAATCTTAATGTATTCAGTGAACTAGAATTACATGAGAACTAAGAAGGATTTGCTTGTTACAGCATATATTTAAACTATTTAAAACATCTGATATCTTAAATGTGCTAATGAAGCTCAAAATGTAAAATGGTATTTTAAATAACTAGTATGCAGTGGCAACAAAAATTAATTAAAGACATCCTTGAAAACATTAAAATTTGCTAGATTTATAAATAGAATGATACAAAAAATACAAAAAAAATAGAATGATAAGTTCTTTTTTGGGGGGGGCCGGGTATTGGGGATTGAGACAGGTATGGTGCCACTGAGCTAAATCCCCAGCCCAGAATGATATATTCTATAAGTTGACCTTAATAACTTCACAGAAAACTAGGTTTTTGATTTTTGAAAGTCAAATGAAAAATTACATTTAAAAAAACAACCAAGAAGACAGCACAGAAAAGCCATTGTCTATAACATTGTCTATAACAGCCCTAGGCATAGACAAAGGAGAGACCAGGGAGGGAGAGATCCAGGGAAGACATTCTGAAAAGAAATTCAATAATGGTAACTTTTGCAAGCCTAATTGATACCAATACATGAATGAATGAATTAATTGCCCCTTCAAGCCTCACAACTAGGCTTCTATGGTTTGGAAGTGTCCCACAAAGGCCCATGCATTAAAGGCTTGGTTGCCAACCTGTGGAGCTATTGGGAAGTGGTGGAACCTTTAAGAAGTGGGGCCTAATGGGAGGAAGTTAGGTCATGAAGGCCTGCTCTCTGTCCCTTTGCTTCCTGGCTGCCGTGAGGTGAGCAGTTTCCTCTACCACACGGTCAAATATAATGTACTGCCTTGCCTCAGGCCTAAAGGCAATGGACCCAAGCAGTCATGGACTGAAACCTCTGAAACTGTGAGCCAAATAAACCTTTTATCTTTACAAATTGTTTATCTCAAGTATCTATTACAGTAACAGAAAGCTGACTAACAAAGAAACCATGTAAAGAGGGCTCTATCAACCCCATGTTGAGCATGCCAGGAGACAGATAGGTGCTCAGATCACACAGATAATGTTTCTAAAACTGAATTCCTTCCTTGTCCTGCCCCAAACTTTCAACAATTAAAATACATTTAGTGTTGGTGGGAGAGTATTAAAATGATATAAGAAACCAAATCCAATTATATGATGAAAAAAGTTAGCCACAGCTAAAGGTGTCAGGGAGAAGGGTGCTTCACAGGCTCAAGTTGGGATAAGAATTATGTAGGAAAACATCTAGAGGTGGAGGGGCAAAGCTTCTTCCTGTATTCCTCCATTTCAGTGAGGTACATTTCAAATCTCCTCAGAGGTTCAGTCCAGAAACTTGACCTTTGTGCTCTCAACTATGCTCTCAACTATGCTCTCAAGCCTTCCTACCATCTGTCCTTGGGAATTTGCAAACCAACCCTCCTTCTTCTTTCCATTTCACTGGTGTTCTCATAACATCTGGGCTGAGATACAGAGATGATTCTACCTGGCTACTCTACCTCCTGCCCCCAGCCTTCTCCAAGTTGCCAGAGCAAGCCTCTCACCACCTATGTTGAGTTATGTTCCTTCCACTTGAACTTGCAAAGTCCTAATCCTTCAAAGGCACAGGAGGCCTTCATCATCTCACCTCTCCTGAGGTCTCTACCTCCACCTGTGTCCTCCTAAATTCTACCTCACCTGCACAGCAGCCCTCCATTGACCTGAAACCTGAATGATGAAGAGGAGCCAGCCTCAGGGGATCTGGAAAACATGTGCCAGGCACAAAGTACAGCAAATACAGAGGCTAAGACCAATCTGCAGACCGACTTCACTTAGGGTTTTGCATCTCACCCCAGTAGTAGAAACCCTCTTGTTCTTTGGACCTGGGTGAGTATTTTTCCTTCGGCCAAGAGATCTTGCTCTCATTCTTCCCCTAGCCATCTCTTTCTCACCCTTCAGGACTCAGCTTGGTCAGCCTTCTCTGCCCCCAGTCAGCATCCGTGTCCCCCTCTGCTGAGACCATGGGCACCCTATACTTCTGTCCCATCAGTTACTATTCTCCCTCTAAAGTCTATGAAACTTTAAGCTCCCTGAGGTTGGTATCCACATCTCAGTCACTGCTCTCAGTGCCTAGTGCAAAATCTTTGCACATAGTAGGTGCTTCGTTAATGTTTGTGGCCTGTTTGGAAAAAAGAAAACAAGACATCTGGTCCCCAGACACCTCCTCCTCTGTTCTACCTGCATTTGAGGGAAAGTGGGTAGGATTTGTATGGATAGGAAGAAGAACACAAACCCAGCAAGTAAGCAGAGACGAGCTGGGCCCAAGGGGACTACAGAATAGGATCCTGGAACGAAAACACGTGGAGAGAAGTCTGAAGCATGGATCTGTTTGCTCATCCCAGCTGCCAGGATGATTTGCTGAGCCCTGACTAACGCTGGATCCTGGCGACAGGGCAGTAACTCCTACTCAGAGCTGGCTGACTACATGTCAAATTTTCTTCTAAGAAATTTATGTCTGTTGACTCTCTAAATCCTCACAATGATCACATGCAACAAATAAAATCCCTTTGGGCTGGATGAGGAAGCAAAGGCACTGAAAGGTGAAGAAATTTGTGCCAAGTTCATAGTCAGGAAGTGAAGAGTCTGTACATATGGTCTGAATACATGGCCTGCTTGACCCCACACTCTGTGTTGTGCTGCCCTCCTTGAGGCACACAAGTCCCTTGTGACCACTGGATGTACATTCTGGTGAGAGGGCTAGATAACAAATAAGCAATCACCTGAGAGTTTCAAGGAGTAACAGGTGCAATAAAGGAACTACATCAGGGCTGTGGTAGAAAGTGACCATGGGGGCCATTATGGATGGAGTTGTCATGGAGATCTCTCTTTGAAGGAGACAATTGAACTGAATTTGAATGATGAGAAAGAGTCCGCCACAGAGGAGCTGGGGTACCTGTTGCTGCTGTGCATGACTGTGGACCTTCCTTAGCTGAGCTTGGGGCAGACATGTTGGAAAACATCTCTTCGTAGGACCCCTAAAGCTAGCTGGCCTCCTGGCTGCCCTGGAGGTGGGTGGCTGGCCTGGGCCTTGGACGCCTTATCACCAAGCTGGGCAGACTCACGTTTTGTTTGAAGCTGTGGTTCTCGGCGCATTCGGAGTCATCCTGCCAAATATCTGTGGTGTTCTCTAATGTCTGCCAAGTCCCCCGAGCCAGGCAGTGTCTGTAGGCCCTTCCTGAGCTCTCTGAAAGTAAACAAAGCTCTAGAGGAAAGGTCAGAACATACAGCTCATTCCCCCAGCATGCTGAAAAGCCCTTGCCCTGGCTGGAGAGCTGTGGAAAATCCCAGGGAAAAGGGAATTTCACTTCCCCCTTTGGGGCCCATTAGCATCCCAGCTGTTTATTTGGGATGGAAAGGAAAACACAGAAGCCTCGAGATTTCCTAACATACCAGGATCCACCAATGTCTGCTGTGTTTACCGCAAGTCTCCAGAGTTAGAACAGCCCCCCGGTGGCTAAGAAATGTCATAACTGGAGTAAGGCACAACCTAGCTGAGAGAGACCAACCTGGACTCCCAGGTCTGCTCAGAGTGGGGCATGTCTTCCTGATGCCCAAGAAGCCCCACCAGCCATGAGGAAGAGAAAGCAATGAGCACAAAGTAGACTGACCCAGGGGTGAAACCTCATGTGCCATCTACCAGTGATTTGGTGTCCTGGGTCCAGGCTCTCAGTCTCTGAGCCTGCCAGTTCCTGAGCCCCAGGAATTGGAGATGGTAATTGTGCCCACCCTCTGTGATATAGGAGAAGATTGGATAAGAAAGTGTGTGCACACGGGATGGGTAAGTCACCTTGCCAGGCTGAGTGCTGCTGTGACTCAGGCACATCTGCCCCAGCAGCCCCTCCCCAAAAGTCCTCCTACCTGAAGAAACAGGGACTGGATTTACAAATGAGAAATAGAAAGTTGTTGGAATTTCCTAGTCCAGATTCTACATATCATAGACCAACAGTAGCTACTTGCTTAACTAATGGATGGGTAGCTACATAATATGTTCACCTGCCTATCGGGTGAAGAGCTTTGCTAGGGTTTCTAACTGACATCTCAGATGCTATGCATCAAACCAAGCTCTTCGTCTTCTTTTCAAAATCTGCTCTACCTACATAGTTTCCTGCCTCAGTGGGTGGAAACCCACCCTGCCAGTCCTCTCATCCAAACCTTAAAGCTGTGCCAACACTGCACTTAAATCCAAATACTGAGGTTTTAGTGTAGAAAATGAACATCTTTTGTCTTTAAAAAAAACCCCAAATAACACACGTGCTGTAGGTTCACCACCACTGCTTTAGAGTCATCCCGGCCTCCTCTCTATCTCTGTAGCCCTTACCTGTTCTATTAGCTGATCATCTCTACTTCCAAATATACCCAGAATCTGACCACTGCTTTTCACCTCCTGCATCTCTCCACCTTGGAACCAATCTCTCTCCCTGGATTATTGCAAACTCTCCCACCGGTCTTCCCCTCTCATCTATGGGTAGCCCAGCAGCCAATGGGATGGATCAGATCTCAGTGGCATCATGTCATGCTTCTGCTCAGAATCTTCCAAAGACACGAGAACAAATCAGTGTCCTTTTATGACCTACCACAAAGCCCTGCAAGATCTGGCCCCTAAATCTCTCTGCATAGCCTCTCTTCCTCTTCACTCCAGCAATGTTCACCTCCTCTCTTTGGAGCAGACCAGGCATGCTCCCCACCTAGGGCCTCAGCATGGATGTGCGTTCTGTCCTGAACGTCCCCCATAGGCTAAAACTTTTGTCTCCCTTAACCCTTCAGTAAAACACCACCTGGTCATTGAAGTCTTCCCAAACTACCCAATTTATGATTCCAACTCACTCCCCCAACCCCAGTCCTCCTATCCCTTCCTACTGCTCCATCTTGTTTAAAATATATCGCATCTATACTTATGCATGATGTTTATTGATTACTGTCTATCTCTCTTGCTAGAATGAGTCCCACAAGAGAGGAAATCATTCTGTTCTAGTCACTAATACGAGCCAAGTACTTAAAAATAATACCTGGCACACTGTAGGTGTTTAAGAAATATTTGTTATAAGCCCGGCATGGAGGCACACACCTATAATCCCAGCACTCAGGAGGCTGAGGCAGAAAGATTGCTGGGAGTTCAAAGCCAGGCTGGGCTACATAGTGAGTTCAAGGCCAGCCTGAACTATATAGTGATAATATTTAAAAAATTATTGAATGAGTGAATGACAGTAATGTCATTGACCCTTGTGTCCTCTGTGCCAGTCCAAATGCTTCGTGCTGAAGATGCTAAGAGGAAAAGGCACGCCTTGATTTCTAGCCAGGAGAATACAAATAAAAAGGCCATCAACTGCTTTAAATGCTAAGACAGAGACCATACAGGTTTGGGAGAGGCTTTGGAAAGGCAGAGGTTCATTGTATTGTGGGGAGAAGCTGGAGAAATTTCCTAGAAGGATGAAAGGTTTGAAGTGAGAATTGAAGTTTATAGGCAAAAAAGAGTGCAGGCAGCCTGGACAGAAGAGTGAGCACAGGAACTGGGTGGCGATGGCTGGGCAGGTGGAGTTGTTCATTCGGCTGAGGCAGAAATAAAGGAGAGAGTGGTAGACGGGTTGGCAAGGCCAGGGGACAAAAGGTAACCCGTGCCATTTGCAAGTATTGCAAATGGGAACCAACATAATCTGGTTGGCATTTTAGAAAGCTTTGTGGAGGGTGGTTAGAAAGTGCCAGATCTGAGGCTGGGAACGAGGAAAACAGGAAGCAGCACGAGGGTGCAGGTGAGCCCCCTACCAAAGCATCAGCGGGGGGTATGGGAGGGAGGGGAGCCAGAGGACCCGCTACCAAGTGGACGAGGGGTGCGTCCCAGTGGGACAGGTGGATTGCATGACTGTTCCTGAGCTGGACAACAGACGAGGAGGAGCTTGTTTACTCTTCTCTATTTCCCACTTCTCTCTACCCTTTGGTTTTGACTCCTAATGACAAGTCCTGACCATCCCACCTCCAGTGGTTTTCTTTAATCTTTTTTTCCCTTTCTCTCCAATCTCTCACCTCTGCCTGAATCCAAACCTTTGTCATCTATTCTTCTAGACCAGGAAAGTACCTTCTGATTCCCCTCCTTTTCTCAGTCTGACAGTTGCATGCTGTCAATGTTGTCTTCCTGAACTACACAGCATTTATGAGCTTCTCATGCCCTCGCACCTGCCTGGCTCTGCGTCACCTTCCCCTGTGATGGAATCTTCAGTGTAACACGCAGATTCCTTCCTAGTCAGCCCCAGCCTCAATAGCCAGGTGTGGATGCCGATGTAGCATACAAACATCATCTGACTCTCTCCTTTCTTAGAGCATGTTCGTTCTTCTGACTGTATCTCAAATCATTATTCTGCATTTTTAATACAAAAAAATATTGAGTGGCAGGGTCACTTCCCACTTTTGGCAAGTCACATTCCTTTTAGTACAATTCCAAAGCCCAGAAATCATTTTTTTAAAAAGCCTTTAACTCTACTTCATTGTAGACTTGGACCCTGGACCACTTTTTCCTCCTAAAGTGGAATAGATCTGTACTCTTAGCTCCTGGGAAGAAACAGTAGAAGGTGGAGCTGGGAGGTGGTAGCCTATTCCACATGCCATTGAGGAATCTGTGGACATTTGGGGCCTTAATGACCCGAAGGAATCCACAGGTCTCAATTGTGAACTCAGCTTCAGCTCACACTGACAAAATACCCACCAGGTGGTAGAAACTCTGTGTTCCTTCTCATTTATTCCTCAAAATGAACTTGAGAGTTGGATATTATTCACTTCACCTTACATATGAGGTAAACACAGCTTAGGAAGGCCCCGGATACGCTCAAAGTTTCAAAGGGTAAACTAGAGGCACTGACTTCAGGGTCCTGGCTTCAGGTCCAGTGCTCTTTGCACCCTGCCAACTGGCTCATACAGGGACTGTTTACTTGAGTCATTTAGACCTCTCTCATCCAGCAAGTCCTCTAGTGCCTTCTTTGCTACCCTTCATGAAGCCTCAGATCCTCACACCTTCTAGGTTCATTCAAACTGGGCTTTATCAGAAGACAGTCCCACAAAATATGTCACTAACTCTCCCACACAGAAATGTCTCTTCTCCTTCTCCTTTTTCTCCTCTTCTTTCTCTTCCTCCTCCTCCCTTCTCTCTCTCTCTCTCCCTCCCTCCCTCCTTCCCTCCCTCCTTCCCTCCCTTCCTCCCTCTCTGTCATCCTCAAAATATTGAAACCAAAGTACCATAGATGTGAAATATTATTGGGCTGAAATTAAATATAAGATTATAAGATGCTGTCATTTTACCTTTTCAGAAACTCCTCCTCACCTTGTTTTAACTGGAGCTTCATATCTGCTTATGTTTCCTGAGAAGAGGTTTAGCTATCTTTATATTTTCCCACAGTCATTGGTCAGAGACAACAGAATTCTAACCTAAAATTGCTACTCTCCCCTTCCAGAATAAAATGACCAAGAGGTCAGGCTTCTGTGGCAGGTGGAGGTGGGATATTATCCTAGGTCTCTAAGTAATAGTATTCACTTCCTTTTATCATGATTAGAGCAAGTGGAGTGACTAAACTCTTCATCTAAGCCACAAGGGGCTGACAAACACTAATTCAAAGACATCTCCTTCCAAGGCTGATACAAGGGAAGGTTCAAAGACCCTTTCCCCAGTCGAACAAACCCAAAGTTGCATGTTATGAGCTTTTGGATCTTACACCATTACCTCTTTATTCTGTTATGAATGTGACAAGTCTTAACCCTCAACGTAGCCAGATTGCATGGTATCCAGGTCTATACTCTACAGCCTTCAAGATAAAAAGAACTACTATATAAATGGAATATAAGGAGTATAAAAATAGCAGGAGACAAGAGGAGAAGGAAGATGTAATACTGAACACCTAGATGGAGCCCTCTGTGGGCAAGAGGACTTGGGGAACATACTTGGGTGGAGCCCTTTCTCTAAATAGCTAGTGGCTGCTTAACCCAGGAGGAAGGGTGTTTGGAGAGAAACTCTGAGCAGTTGGTAAAATAAGACTTATTACCTTCATTCCACCAAGGCAAGTATGAAGGGCAGGGAACAGAGACGTTTCCAGGAGAAGAATGAGGCCAGCACACATACCGATCAAATGTTCCATTACAAAATATACCTGTGAAGGGAAAAGGAGCCAGAATGAACATCTGTGTATGACCACAGGGTCTGCTGATAGAATCAGGAGCCCAGAGCACACCTTCTGCCATTGAAAGTTTGTGCAACCTCCGCAGAGACCCTCACGTGCCTACCTCTCTCTAGATGGCCAAGGATGGAGCATGATTTGGGAAGCATAGGAATGCTGAGTGCAGCCCCAAATACTGTGTCTTTGTCTACCCAACTTGACCTCCAGTCAGTTAATGCAATGTACATATCATGCTGATTTTGCTTTATTTTACATGACCTAAACTCTCTCAGAAACTTGGGGTAGGAGGACATGTGTAGGCCCCACCAATGCCTTATGGTCCTTAATTAACCAATCAATTGCCAAGCCTTTACCAGTTAGACCCTAGAACATATCAACTGTGAAATGTGCATGATGACCAGTGGGCATAAGGGGAAGCGTGGAGTCTAGGTTCTTAGTCACATGTACACAACACAAGTTCTATGAAGTCAAGCCTCTCCATTCTGATACAAATTAAATGATCATATGGGAATTTGTATCATCACAGCTCAGGGATGGTTTATAGCTCAATGTTTGGTAATGGGAAGCTATAAACTTAGAACTCTGCTTGGCAGGCCTCCCAAAGTGAAATGGCGGTGTTTTAAGGTGTGTCTCAAACTTCCATATTGCAAGCTCCTGAATTACTATAAACCAAGCATCATCCTCTCTGTTCCTTCCACCCTCAACCTCTCTCTGTTAAGCTAAAAGTTCAGGGCTTCTCAAGTGGAACAGCCAGGTTACTGCATTGTAGATGTGCCAGGTCAGGAGCTGGCTTGGGGCCCTCTGGCCACCTGGCTGCCAGGTGTTAGCACCTGGTCTGTGTAAGGCAGCGTTCACATGGCCACACCACTCACAGGATGGCCATGGATAAAGAAGACAACCCACCCTACTTTGACCTTAGAAGCAGTACTCCCTGAAGTGAGGTGGGTTCTGGTAGCTGATATCAGGACTTGATTGCCGTCTTTCTGGGCCAAAGGGGGACTTGAAAGCTGCTACTTGAGTCCAGAAAGGAAAAGATAATTGATAGTTTCTGAAGCCTCCAGGCTCCTGAGATGATCTGAAAGGATTCAGAAGCATGAGGAGGGGTGCAGCCTTTATCCACAGTCTTCAATGCAGAGGCACTCTCTTCTCCTTCTTCTCCTTCTCCTTTTGTTTAGACAGGACCTTGCTTTGTAGTTCAGGCTGGCCTTAAACTCACAAAGATCCCCCGGCCTCAGCCTCCTGAGTGCATGCACCACCACATCCAGTTTGTTTTCTTCTTCTTAAAGTGGGTAGGTACATATGGATTCATCCAGAGTCAGCATGCAGACAGGTGAGGCTGCAGACTGACCAAACTAATACAGATTTGCTAGAATGCACTAAAGTCTAAACCTTGTAGAAACTGGAAAAAGAGAAATATTATTCCTCAGATACAACTAATGCCCTGGGAAATGGGGAGGACCTCCCCCTCCAACTCACCTAATAGTTTCCCAGTCGCTTTACAATAGTTCCACAGGTGAGATGACTCACAGGCAGTGAGTGTGCTGTGGGAGGTGGCTTTTATCAAAGAAGGCTGCACCCACATATGTCTCATCTTACATTATTTTACAGTGAGAAGTGGAGGTGGGGGTCTGTCTTTTCTTCCTGTGAACCTAGGTAGACCTGTGTAACTCTCTCACCATAGAACGTGGCAGAAATGATATCATGTGACTTCTTGGGCCAGGTCATAAGAGGCAATCTGGCTTAGGCTATCTCTTCCTGAGAAAGCCAGCCATCATGCTGTGAGGAAGCCCAGTCCACTTGGAGAGGCTGTATAGATATGTTCTGGCCACCAGTTGCTGCTTGATTCTCAGCTTCGAGGTGATACCAACCAAAAGACATGGCCATGCATCAGCCTTCATGTAACTCCATTGTTTTATCATTGTTTTAAGTCATTAACTTTGGGGCAACTTGTTACACAGCTATTGATAACTACTACACGTGCTTACCAGAAGGTTCCTTGAGTAAGTCTCGCAGACACTTCTCCTTGTACTGAGCCCACTTCCGAGTTGTCTCCTCAAGCAGAGATCCTGTAACCTGAGCAGACAAAAGCATAGTCACTTCCAGTTAGCTACAAGCCCAGAAGTTGCCTTGTTATCTCACACCGTGATCCTTAAACTGCTTCCCACTGAAGCATTCACAGTGGGCTGCACTGAGAAACAATTGCTTTGACATCTTACATGCTACTGTAAAAACACGTATGAATTTTACATTTACTCCATAATTGAATCATACTGGTTTTGATATAAATATGAAACTTTTCTTCAAAATCATTATGTGGGCCGGGGATTTAGCTCAGTGGTTCTGCCACCTGCCTCGCAAGCGGAAGGACCCAAGTTTGATCCCCAGTACCAAAAACAAAAAAAAATCATTATGTGAGGTTGACATTGCAAGAGGATACAATACATTTATCTTAAATTTGCACAACCTCCACACTAGTGGAGGTTGCACATTTCTAAGACTATGCAGATCCCAAAGAGAGAAGTATCACTCTAGGAGGGGCTCAATAACACAGCTGAGAAAGGCCTGCACCCTCTAGGTGCCTGTGTGTCCACAGTCAAAGACACGAAGTACACAGATTCTGTGCTACCGTACTGAAGTCCTGGGTTTTTCTTTTCATGACATTGACTTTTCTGTTCCACAGAACCTTGGAAATACAGCCCACATTTTGGCGGCTTTTTGGATAATTGAGTTGCCTAACAATTTCTCATTGTATACCTGCACAACTTCTTTTGGTTTTAAAAAGGACTTTTTCCTTCCACTGTTCATTCAGTTGACTCATTTTTTCACTGGACCCATTGTATAGTGGGCCTCGTGTTTAGGAGGAATTACAGAAATACAAAGAAGAGAGTGTCTCTTGTCCTAAAAAGCATATAGGGGCTACTAAAGATAAAGCAGTTAGATAATCAGCTGGGAAACAAGGTCCAGGACCATTCCACCCCATGTCCCTACAGCTCCTTGCCTGCGTAGCTGTGTCCTTGGCTTTGAGTTTCGTCTCCTCTCATAAGGGGCAACAAATTCAAAGGCTTTCTTAAGCCAGGTATATTACCCAAAAGATGTAACCATAAATAGTAGAATAACTTATTGTAATCCTTTCAGAGATGCTCTACTTAAATGTATCCAAATTTAATCACACACACACACACACACCCCCGTGCCCTACCGCAAAAATATACCCCATCTATGAGCCCAAGAGGTGGCCTGCTTAGTCAGACCCATTAGTCAGACCCACCTTCTCCCTCCTCTGCCTAGCACACCTGCCCTCCCAACACTTGGCAGTCACGATGGAGCCTGGGGTGGCTCCTTTATATCCTCCCAAGAGAGCCACACAGCCAGTTTTTTGAAGAAGAGCTCATGTGGTCATCATGAACCAGTTTCCCCAAATTTATCAGCTCATGATACCCTTACTGTTACAGTAATTTTTCCAAAACGTTCCTAAGTCAAAAGATATATCTACAGTTCTATTTGTTAAGTAGATAGGTCCAAACAGCTAATAAATATTTATGTCTTAACAACTGAGTGCCGTTGGGTATTACACAACTTCTCAAACTTTAGAATCAGATTGGATGCCAACACCATTTCCTGTTCCACACTGGGTTTTGTTTTGGTGGGTACTTGCATTTTATCACAGTGCCTACAGAAAGCCCAGTTTTTCAGATACCACATCATCAAAAAGAATGAAGTATGACCTAATAGCAAACCACGACTACTTTGAGATAGCAGTTTGTACAGTGCCTGGCAAATGTCAAGTATCACTCTGTTTCCTCAAAAAATTAAAATATCTAGTGAAAAATACCCTGTGAACTCAAAGTGGTGCCTCATCTTAGCATGTGGTTTGGGAATCGGGGGGGGGCCAATAAGGGGTAACGATGGTGATACAATAATTGACATTTATCCCTTAGTTTAAATTTGCAATGTGCTTTAAATCTCTGCTAATAATCCTTCTCTGAGTTATGGCTCAAGAAGCAACAAGTAAGTTTATTAACATATTTTTTAAAGAAATAAACATCCTAATGGGACAGTACCTAACTCATATTACAAAATCAGCAGATGGTTTAAAAACCAAACAAGAAGTTTCCCAAATCTTCAAAAGTTGTCAAAGTATGACTTTCTTGCATAAAGTACTAATTATGTCCTCAGGGACCTCACTGGACCTGCCCAAGGAAGAGACAATAAAATCGGTCCCTGAACTAACATTTCCCTAAACCCTTGCTCTGTGCCATAACTAATGGTCATCGTCAAAAAGCAGAAAAAGAAACTAGATCTAAAACCTACTGAATTTGGTCAGATTAGGGGAGCTGGACAAGCTCAGTCTGTCTTCCTAGGTACTTGGAGGAGCATCCAAGTTCAATCAGCTAAATTCCAAAAGTACTGAGGAAAGATCTGTGGGTGGATTTTTTTCTAAATGGAAAAGTTCAGCCTGGCCTTGATACATCTTTTCTTTGCAACCAATATCTATAACTAGCTTGGCTGAGAAGGGACGAAGAAAAAGGGGAAAAATCCTGTTGACTCTATTTAAATAAATCTTTCTTTGTTAAGGAAAGAATATGCTTCACTGTAGGTAAAATAGAAGTCACATGTACCTTAAAGGGGTCAAAGTGGAATCATAACCTCATTACTCAGAAATTACTGTCTACTTCCAGATGCTTCTCTGCACACACACATATTATTCTACTTTTTTCTTTTTTCTTCTAACCAAATGGGAAATGATATTGTTTTGTAGCCTTTTATTTTTCACTTAGATAATATGGAGAATGTATTTCTATTTCAAGAAATATATAATAAATAAATCACTGTCTTATAGGTATATATTATTCAATGGATGAATGTGATCTGATTTAGTTTTTAAATCCTCCAACACTGAATATCCAAGTTTTCTAAACATTTTCTAATATTAAGGATGCTGTGTTGAAAATTCTCATAGTTAAACATTTGAAAGCAGAGGTGGAAGTGTAGCTCAGTGGTAAGGCCTTTGCCTAGTATGCATGAGGCCCTGGATTCAATCCAGAAGAAAGGAAGAAAGAATGGAAGGAAGGCAGAGAGAAAGACTAGGTCCATATCTTCCTAGGAGAAATTCTTTGAATTGGAATTTCTGGGTCATAGAGTATACACATTTTTAAAGGTTTTTGATAATGCACTGCCAAACAGTTTATCCTCACGAAAAGCTCTTTTGTTTTTCTGATTTCAAGCTATAACCATATTATACTCCCTCTGGGAATGTATAAAATCCACTTCTCTAAGAGCCTTCACAAGTTTATGTTTTTGAATGCCAAAGCCACTGCTAAATAATGTAACTGAGTAGAATGGGTATGTACAGAGCTAGCACTATTTCTTTGCTTGTACTTAGAAACTAAACTATCCCTTAGAATTTCTCATTAAGTGAATTTTATGAAGACTTGCTGCCAGCACACACACCACTGTCATTTATAATCAAGGCAGGGAAAGCATCTATGAGCAAACTTCTTCATGAATGTCTACGGAAAGCCTGGTAACATAAACATCTGGAGAAAGAATGTGAGATTGAAGATGGAGAACCAAGAGTGGGGGTCATCAGAATTACAGACACACACTGAAGGACAGACAGGGCCAAGAGCTCGGTGCACACAGACGGGGTGGCAGGTACAGGTGTATAATTGGTTATGGAAATACCAGCACCAAAAAAGCAAAGGTATGGCTTCGTCAGCATTGTAAGCCAGCCTGAAGCACTGCAGATGCTGCTCTTGTTATATATAAATAGTCCATGTCAACAGTTCCCAAGAGTGCTAAGAAGACAGAACACAGGACTTCATCCTCCAAGGCGACACAACGGCTCCCCTGATCACGAGCTACATGGAGGGCAGTCCGAAACTTATTTCTCCTTCTGAAAAATGGACTCAGCAATAATACTGTTCTCAGAAGCTTGCTGTGAGCACTGAGCTGATAATGTGTGAGGAATCATTTGATTCCTCAAGTGCTGTGGCAGTGCTTGGCATGTGGCAAGTAATCCAGACAGGCCTAGAGACAGAAGGTGGGAAAACCAGGCAGTTAACTGGACACACATTCATTTCCTCATAGGAGACTTTCAGAGAATGGAAGCCAGTGTGAGAGATCTGTATCCCCTCTTCCGGTATCAGCTTCACCACTAGCAATGGCAGTCCTGGGCCCAGAGACAGACCAGGGCCACTGACCTTCATGGATATTCAGGTCACTTAGCAAGAGGATGCCACCATGGCAAGAATTCCCTGAAGCCATGGGTTGCCACAAGGGCTTGAGGGCAGCATGTGGGAGAATGCGCATGCAGAGAATTCAGCAGCAGTCTTCTGGCCCTCTTTTTCTGAGCTAGCATCAAAGAAAGCCTGATAAAGGCACATTTATGAGGTCTTGCACCACAGTCCTCCCTCTGTGAGGTAGAGAAGATTTCAAATTCCAAGGCTGCCAACAGGGACTAGCTCTGCCCAAGGAACAAAACAGCAGAGAGCCATTCCCGCTTAATCAAACAAGTGGAGCTGTGGTTCCTTCTCATCATAGCCTCATATAAAAATGGGGCCTTAAAAAGGAAAAAAGTGAAGATCTAATCTTCTTGGATAAGAATGAGACAAGTTACCAGAGCCAACTGTAGAGGGCAGCTAACTATGTTATAATACATCCCAAAAGCCCTCAACTCTCACTCCATAGCCATGGCATTTATTGACACAGTAAAGTGTTGCTTAACCTCAGTTAAATTCAGTTTACTCATCTGTAAAAGAGGATCAACAAGACAGGATTGCTGAGAGCACAAGTGCCAGTCAGGTGTCAGTACGTTCATGTTGTTAGTGTGTTTTGCTATTTAAAAATACAAACCATCGCTTCTCGGCCTTTTAGCTAAGATCAAGTGTAAAAATACAAACCAGTATTTATACTACAAACTCATATTTACATTGTGAGCCTATGATTATTGTTTTAAATATTATATAAATGAATAGCAGAAAAAAGACTAGAAGAATAAGTCCCCAAATGTAAACAAGGGTGATCTCTGGCTAGTGGAATCGCTGTGATTTGTAGTTTATATTTCCTTAGATTTTATATGTCATTTTTAATATTGAACATTATGTATTTTTATGATAAGTAGGAAGGAAGGAAGGAAAAAAGGAAGGAAGAAAGGAAAGGAAGAAAAACCAAAAGAAGAAGCATAGAAAATAATTTCTTAAGGTTGAGAGAATGCTAAAGGCATAGAGGAAGATACAGGCAGCAATTTAAATGCTGTTCAGAGTTCATACTGACATGAGAAAATGCTTACAATATGATGTAAAGGGAAAACCTGGATACAAAATAGTTTATGCTTCATCATTTCAGCTGTGTGGAAAAAAATGCATAGAAAAAGGATTTAAGAAAAGTATGCCAAATATTAACAGTGATTTCCCCTGGACATTAGGGTTGTGGTTGATCATTATTTCCTTAATACCATTTTATATTTTCCAAATTGCTTACCAGGAGCGGAAATTGTTTCTATAATCAGAAAATATAAATAACTGGCAACATTAATGATAAGAATAAAGAATAAATAATTTCTCTTACTTGCTTGATGGAAGCCAGCAGCACCAGAGTGAAGAAGGGCCTACCCGGGGCCCAGAGCAACCGAGTCCTATGGGAGCAGAGAGGAGCAGCCCCCCGGGCAGTAGGGAGGTCCATGGACAACACCCAGACCCTGGGCCAGGGTCCCTTGCTGCTTGCCCTGGGCCCTGGCTGGCTCAAATGGGGCCTCATCCCCCTGGGCACTTTCACAAGTGTGGGCACAGCCCTCCAGTGCTCTGAGATGGACCACAGGCGGCTGCGTCCTGCATTCCTCTTCTTCCAGAGAGGAAGTGTTTGCACAAATCCTCTGCACGCTGCTGGGAGCCTCTGAAGCAGTGTAAGGAGCACTAGTGAGTCTCCCTGTTTCTCATCCCCCGCCGGCCCCCCCAAAGCAGGGAGATTTTTCCCAGACTTTCCCCAAGTCCCTGAGACTTCCTCAGCAGGCCCAGAAGAAACAGCAAAGCAGTGAGTGGGACCCACTTCAGGGTTTTTTCTCGGTGCACAGAGCAGGGGTGAGACCCGCTGGTGTTCAGGCCACTCAGGAACAGCTGGTAGAGAGAGTAGAACCTTGAGCCAGTTGGGAGGCAGTCTTTGCAAGGGGATGAAATTGCTTTCTTAGGCATGAAGTTGGTCCAGGATGGGCTGAGACCAGCCACAGAGGCAGGGCCACTTCTGAGCCCTGGTTATACAAAGAAGATAGTAGGGGCAGGTACACAGCATTACCTGAAACCCCAATCAGTGATTTGGGTTCTCTCTGCACGACAGCAGAACCAGGCGTTGACAAAGCCAGCGTTCAGCCCTCTCAATGCCCGCTCGTGCTGAGCACAGCATTGTGTTCTGCAGACAGTGTTCCTCAGCCCACCTGGAGGTCTTTTCATGGAATTCATGATCCATCACTTACAAACCAACGTACCCACCCATACTTTCTTACCCCAATTCACATTTGCAAAATCTTTATGTCCACTATCCCACTTCATTCATCCACACCAGAACCCTCTGAGGGTGTGATGCATGCTCCATTTGATAGCTGAGAAATATTGGGGTTCACAGAGGTTATTTTGCTTGCACAAAGACCACACCCCAAGTAAATAGCAGGGCCTGGATAGCTAGGCCTTCTGAACAGTTACTGGGCGCTGCTGTTTGGGAAGGTGCAGTTTCATACACATGGCTCCTGTTCTCCAGGAGACTCATCACTTGTTCCTAAAAGGCTCTACTCTCACCCCCCCACCCCACCCCCCTCCCCTGGCCAGCTTTCAGCATCCTTTCCAACCTTTCCCAGCCTCCAAAACTGGAGGCCTTGGTGGATGGCATTCTGCTGGGACAAATCACAGCAATGAAGCAGGAAGGGCATGCATGCAGAGTTCCTCTTTCTCTCCTTTTATTTTTTCCTTCCTCCCCTCTTTCCTTCTCCTCTTCCTTCTTTCTCCTTTTCTTCCTTCTTTTTTCCTATTTAAGTCAAACCGTAGCTCATCTTGTTAACTTATCTGATGGAGTGCATTCAGAATAGTTGGGAAAATACAGGTGAGCACTACTCAGTAGAAATCCCTAAGAAACCTTCAAAATCCCACATGGCAAGATTTTAAACCTTGGTAGTAAATGCTGAATCTGAACAGAGAGCTCCGAAATAGGCTTTTATGGTGATATGACCTCTGAAAGCAACGTGGTGCCACAGAGAGCAGGATGAAGTGACAGGGAGGGAGGAAGTGATGGGCTCCAGTCCTCTGGAGCTGGCTGTGAAACCATTCTATTACCGCACAGCAAAAGGCGATTCTCCAAGTTTCGAGCTGGTAAGTAAAATGCCTACTCTGGCTGAATATTCTATCCCCTTTCTTTGAACTTTTTTCTCAAAAAAACCCCACAAAACTTGTTTTCTGAGGGGACGGGCTGGGTCCACTCATGACTTTCCAGCTTGTCGGACGGATGGATGCCATCTAGTGACAAAACATGGTAAAACTTCTTTCCCTGAGACAGTGGCCAACCAGAACACAAATGTACCAGTTTGTAAGGCTGTTCAGAGCATGGAACACAAGTCCTCCGGCTTCCCCAGCAGGAAAGACATCAGGCAGAGTGCAATCAGCCCAAAGGTCACTGCCCTCTTCTCCTACCTGGCAGGCAGATAGGTCCTCAGTTATATCTGGAGGTCTTCAGGAACTAACAGGAAATTAAGAAGTTGTGTGTTTCAGATGCTATGCAGAATCTTCTGCCCTCACGCCATTCTTTCCAGACCTCAGGCTTATTAATTTCTCATATAGCTTTTTACTATTCCTAGAGTTTCTAATTGCTTTTCTTTTCTCATCCTCCTAGCTTTTTATTTTTTATTCCTGTGGACTAAGTTAAAGGCAATATGAATGAAACATTACCCCAGAGGTGGCCTCCAAGGGGCAGTACCCAGTCTTACCCTCCCATATATCCAAAGAGTTCCTTAGCAAGCCGGGGTTTTAGCTCAGTGGTTCTGCCACCTGCCTCACAAGCGCAAGGTTCTGAGTTCGATACCTGGTACCAAAAAGAAAAAGAAAACCAGAGTCCCTTAGCACCATCAACACCACTGCTCCTGTCAGTGGCCCCTTTGCGGAGGGCATGAGTGAAGGTGCAGAGGGCTCTGCCTGACAGCTTTTGAGGTCCCAGGATGATGCTGAACTCTGCACCAAACCAAAGTCCATATCACCCTCCCACAGGTGCAGAGCACTTGGACCCTGAGGGACTCTGCATCTTTGAGTCCCTGGAGCAAGCAGCCATCCTCTGTGGTGTCTCCCTCTGTAGGTCTGAGCCTAAGGAGTCCTCAGAATTCCTTGTTTCTGGAATCCACTGCTGAAGACCTTGGTCAATTTTTGCTTAATAGACAATAAATTAATACCAACCATACCAGAGAATAAATGGAAAGCTATATAGCAGAAGTTACAAGACTGGGAGTGTAGCTCAGTGGTAGAGCACTTGCCTAGCATACACCATGCTCTGAGTTTGAACTTCAGCGCTGCAAAAAGAGGAAAAAGTTACAAACTCAAATGCCTTTAAGAAGTAGAAGTAGGGTCACTCCCAACACCCAGGAGGAGGCTTCCAGTCTGCTGTACCACCCCCCCCCCAGCATAGAGGAGGTGAGCTACCGCGTGGGAGCCAACATCAGTCCCCCTCCCTGTCAAAATGAGAAGACACATAAAAAAGTCTCAAAACCAGACTTCCAGATCGCATAAAGCAATCCCAAAGGGAAACGAGATGGAACACTCTGATACTCA
>NW_004624786.1:12221469-12252114 GCF_000247695.1 Heterocephalus glaber | reverse complement strand
TTTAGGAGGTGAAGGGAGGGCAGGAGAATGGGGAAAAAAATAAGAACCAAGATACTCATGTAATGGTACAAGATCCCAATGATGAATGCAACTGTGTTTTATACCTAAAATGTACCAATAAACTTAATGGAAAAAAAAAAATAGAGGTAGGGCCAGGGATTTAGCTCAGTGGTTCCGCCTCCTGCCTCACAAGTGCAATGACCTGAGTTCAATCCCTGGTACCAAAAAATTTTTTAAAAATAAAAAAAGAAGTAAAAGTAGGTGAAGCAGCTAGGATTGACAATGACGTTGAAACTTCACACCTGGCCAAAGGGACAACCTCTTATTCAGCTCACCTTTGAGGTCATTTGTACTGATGAGCCCACTGTAGTCAGATCTGATTTTTCACAAGAAGCAAGATATTTGGAATTTTGGTTAAATTCCCATTTTAAAAATATCTTTAGGACATTGTATGAGCCCAAGAATGTATGTTTGCACTGGAGTGTAGCCTGGGAGCCCCCATTGGAGAATTTACCACACGATCATCTGGTGTTCAGTCTAATTTATCACAAAGGCCTGTGACATTTGGGGCACAAGAAAGGAAAGGATTAGGCTGGAGACAAATGGGACAGAGCCCAAACATGCAGTGGAGAGGGTCAGGAGGGGCGAAGTGAGCTCAGTTTTGCTAGCAGTAAGAACTCCAGTCTGTGAAAGACACTCTGCCCTAAACAGGCCAGGAAAAGGATTTCTGGTTGTCCCAGTACCCTCTGCTCTGCTGCCCTATGGGACTCATTGGGATTTTCCTTCAGAATCAGCTCCTTCTCCCTAAATGTTGACTCTCCCAGGAAGCCCTTACCTGGAATGCCATTTCTGACACCTCTAATAGTTCAACCCTTTCTTCCCAAAAGGGAAACTTGCCTCTCCTTCCACATCCTGAAATGAAGATTTGAAATGAAAAGTTCTGGTTGGGCCATTGCTTAGATGCTCTTTTTCTTAGGCAAGTCCATTAATCATCAAAATGTGATTTTTAGATTTTACATTATTCTGCTAAGCTCAAAAAATTCAAGGAGAGAAGGACATGAGCAGCCATGAGGGGTGCGTGAGTGACCAGGGGGATGGATGCGCAGACAGGGGGTGGAAGAGTCAAGCTCCAAGGACTTGGATGCCATGTCTCAGTGCTGGCCTTCCGTGCCACTTGACCACCAAAACACTGCCAAGCTATGTAACAGCCGCTTCTCTGGCTTTGTGGGATTTATAAAGATTTTTCCTTTTAATCCTGCTGGCTTTATTCAAAATGAACATCATTTCTGAGGATTCATGTTAATCAAGGGGTCAATATGGTCAGACTCTTTGGGCTGAAGCTAATCTCACCCTTCTAAGCTATTGGGAATTATCTTAATCCGCTTGCCTGGCTGTCATTCTCCCTGTTCTCTGCCCCTGGCTCTGTTCTTGGCCTCTTTATTTTGTTGGAAAAGGTAGCCTTCTCTCTCTTTTTTTTTTTTTTTTTTTGGTACTGGGGATCAAACTCAGGACCTTGTGCTTGCGAGGCAGGCGGTGGAAGCACTGAGTTAATTCCCAGGCCCCTAGGTACCCCCCCTTTTAAAAAAAAAAAAAAGACCCTTACTCCTTGCTATAGTTTGGACATGGCTTGAGTGTGTCCCCCAAAGCTTTGTGTGCTGGAAACTTGGTCCCCAGTGTGGTGGTATTAGAGTGGTTGAATCTTTGAGAGGTGGAGCCTAGTGAAGAATGATTAGGTCATTGGGGAGCCACCCTCAGAATGGATTAATGTAGTTCACATGGGACCCTAGTTAGTTTCCAAGAGAGTAGGTTCTTATAAAAAGAGCAAATCTGGCTCTTGAATCTTTCATGCTTCCCATCTGGCAATGTGGCTACTTTCTCCCTCTTGTATATACTCTCACCATGATACTGTCCACCATGTTGTTAAAATAGCTAGAATAATCTCACCAGAGATGAGCAGAAGCTAACACCATGCTCTTGTATAGTGAGTTAAGCAAAACTGTTTCTTCAGAAAATACACAGTCTAGTGTATTTTATTATAGCAAAAGAAAATAGACTAATACACTCCTCCATGCAGTAGGTAGAGAGATAGTAGGTGGTGTTATAGAAAAAGGTACTGATTCCCAGGTAGGGAAACTCCATTTTCAATTCTTGTCTCTACCAACTTGTTTGGACCTGGCCTCCAAATCTCCAAAATAGAAATACTTGTACTTGCCTTTAGCAATAACTAAACACACAAAAATAGGTCCTGCTCATATCTAGCATGCATGTATGTATGTACACACACACACACACACACACACACACACACACACCAACTCCTTTTCTTTCAGTCAAGAAATCATGGTGGATTTCAAGACACTGAGCCACTTACAAACTAAGGGTCTTAGTAAACAGACACATTTCTGTATCTGCTCTACTTCACAAAAAACTACAAATTGTGATACTTTTCCTTTAACCATCTTTAATCAGAAACAACATATTTGAGATTCATATAATAATGAATGCTGTCTCACAAGTTAAGAATACTTGGTCTAAGGCTCTCAATATCAGCCTGGATGGACTAGGATGTACTGCAATAACAAACAACCCTCAAAATTCCAGTCATTTAAATCAACACATTTATATCTAGCTCGTTTTATATTTACTTTTCATTTTATCAAGAAGTGTCCTCATTTTAGTCATTCAGAAACCCAGGCTGATGGAAACATCATCTTGACATGTGCTTCTGTAGTTATAGAGGCAAAGGAACAAGAACCAGAAAAACAATGCATTGGCTCTTAAAGCTTCTGACCAGCAGTGACCCACCCCATTTTTGTTCCCAATTCATTGGTAGCGATCATATGTCCAAGTCTAATTGTATTAGTCACTTTTTTGGTCACTGTAACAAAATACTTGACATAAACAACTTAAAAGAATAAAGATTAATTTTGGCTTATGGTTTCAGAGGTTTTAGTCCATGGTTGGCTGGCTCCATTACTTTTTAAGCATGTGGCAAAGCAAAATCATCGTGGTGGGAGGGCGTAGCAGAAAATGCTGCTCACCTCATGGCAATCAGAAAGCAGAGAACATTGGAAAGATCCAGAAAGAGAGTGAATAGCTAAGAACAAGAATGCACCCTTGCAGGCTACACCCACAATGACCTGATTCCGCTAACCAAACCCCACTTTCTAACAACACATTCAGCTATAAACTCATCAATGGGCTAACCCACTGATAGGGCTAGTTCTCCCATGATCTAATCACCTTCCAAAACGTTGCCTCTGAACACATGAGACTTTGGGGGGACATTTTTATCCAAACCATAACAAGGAACTCAATAAAGCAGATGTACCATACCCACAGAGAAGGAACCACATGTCTATGAGCACAAAGGTAGTCTTCCACACTCTCCTTTCCTTATTCAAAATGAACTATGATGCAGTTAAAGAGCTGGAAACACCAGTTTCTCCCTTAGTGTCACATTTAACCCTACTTATGGCTGCAATATCTTTACCTTTTAGGTGAGCAATGTAAGTTTCCAGAGTATAATACCAGCTGAGGAACAAGGTAAATCCCTTATTCTTAATTTTTATTATTTTATTTTATTATTTGTTGTGGGAAAAGATGAAACAGGTATTTGTCATTTTTCTCTGAAGTCAAGTCCAAAAGCCAGAGGCAAATGCTCTCTTCATGAGCCCTATAGCCCCGGTGTGCTGGCATATGTAAAAGATTCACTTTGCAAGGGGCAGGGGAAGCCCTAATTGGTAGTATCTCCCACTTGCTATGGTGGAAATAGTCCCATCGTGGCCAATTTTAAGCTATCCATGTGAGGTGAAGTCAGAGACAGGAAGAGACTGTGTCTTAGTCACTTTCACATAACTGAAACACAATGCCTGATACCCATAACTGAAAGGAGGAGAGGTTTATTTTATGTTTTTAGTCCTTAGTTGACCAGCTCCAAGGCAGAATGTCATGCTGGAAGGGCCTGGGCTAGGAAAGCTGCTCACATCATGGCAGCTGCGAAGCAGAATGTGAAAGGAGGTGCCAGGGAGGGAGATCTACCCCTTCTAGGTCACATCCCCAGTGACCTGTCCCTTCCCAACCAGGCTCCACCTCCTAACATCACATTTTGCTCTAGGCCCCCATGAGCCAATCACCTCACAAATGCCCTGCTTGTGAGTGCATAAGCCTTTGGGGGAGACATTTAGATATAAACCATCACAGACCAGATCTAGTATATCCCTGCTTATAGCACTTTATCTGCATTGTATTACTCATTAAAGTTGTAATTACTTTCATAGTATCTGTTTTCCCAGCTGGAATAGAGGTTTTGCAAAAGTACAAAATAGATCACATTTGTTTCATTTATTGCTATATCCCCTCTCCTAACTTACTTTTATAAAAGTAAGTTTCCTTTCTCATCCCCTTTACCCAATGGACATTCACTCCGTGTCCAATGTAGTTCCTGAAAACAGCAGGCAGGATCCCATCAGAAAATGAACAAGCAGCTTGCATAGAGACACGTAGGGTCTTGGGGCTTCTAAATAGGGCTCTTCAACTCTCAGGCTCTTCTGTCCTCATCTTTAAGTTTGTGTATCTTCTTAAAAAAGATAGAGACAATATTTTCTGATGGAATCAAAACAATATATTACCTTTTGAACTGGGGAGTGGAGACCCTTAGAGTCTTTCATGCCCTCACATTGGAAATTTACTTAGTTTTTCTCCATTCCAACTATGGCGAATCTGTACAAACATCCCTTTCTGGCCTTTGGAGCCTCTTTTATTTGCCAGCCTTCCAAGATGCAACAGAGGCGTCTGTGATTTTTACTCCAAGGCTTTTTGTGATTTGCTATAAAAGTCACTATGGTTCCATATGGTCTGAGTGTGTCTGCCAGGAGTTCATGCGTTGGAAGTTTGATCCCCTGTGCAGTGCTACTGAGAGGTGATAAAGAACCTTTAAGAGGTGCTGAATACCAGTTTGTGTTATGGTAACTTGGGTCCTGCACTAAGAAGGGATTAGTGTAGTTCTCATGCAACTCTGAATTAGTTCTTGTGAGAGTTCTTACAAAGGAGCAAGCCCAGCCTCTCCCCATCTCTCTCTGGCTTCCTATATTGCCATGTGTCTCTTCCTGTCATATATGAGGGATCATGATGCCACCCACCATGATATAATGCATTAAAGGGTGACTTTACAATAACCAGGTTTATGTTGTTTGGACATTCAGCATCCAAAATTGTGAGCCAAATCAACCCTTTTTCTTTATAAACTACCAGCTGTGGTACTTTGTTACAGTAACAGCAAATGAACTAATACAGAAGTAAACTGAATCCAAGGCTTAAATCTTCCACTACTTCTGAATTCAAATGCCCAACATTTCTTTCCTTTGGCAGGTGTGTTGTGGCTCTCCATTGGGGCTGAAGTCCTGGATATCTTTCTGATGCTGACAAGTGCCATCCTCCTGGACTCTAGAGTGAGTTGTCACAGCCCTGGGTTCAACTGGCTCAAGGTGGATGCCTCAGTAGCCATCCTTATGGTGCTCGCAGGTTCTTCCCAGCAGCATCATTAGAACATGCAGATTACCCACTGCCTGCCCTATAAGAAGCACAGTGTTTCAGGGTGGTGCACCCACTGATAAAGAACAGACTGGCTTCCTCCTGTCAAGGTCAACTCATCTGGACAACATCCCCTGGAAAGTCACAGAATTAATGCCACTGCATGGAAGCAATGTTGCTTTAAGTGACTGATGAAAAGAAAGTGGATAGGCATAGATGGAGAGTAAACTCATCAGCACATCCTTGTCACAACCAGGGAAGGGGGTGTGCTGCATCTGGGAACAGAAATCTTCTCATTTAGCAAAATAGTTTCAGCATGAGTCTGTGGAGGAAGACTGCCAGGTTCAGATCTCTGCTTCTTACTGGTTTTGTGGTCCTGGACTATTTACTTAGCTTCTCTAAATTACCTATCAGAATGTGGCAGCCACCAAGATCCTCCCAAATTGTGATTAGACCTCTTTCTAGCTGTTCAGTTTCAACTGCAGACACAAGGTGCCAGATGAAATGTTTAAAAGGATGTGCAGGTATAGATACATCATAAGGACTTTATGGATGCTGGAGAACTAACATTGACTCGCACAAGGTAGAGAAACTCTTCCACTGTGTTTCTCACTCTTAATTGCGGCTCACCAAGCTTTCCTTATTCAGAGCTCCCAGGCATGGTGATTCATGTGATGTACACAACTATTTTTCAAATTACTGTGAACCATGGACCAGAAGATTGGAAGCCTCGGATGTGGGACTATGGCTGGTCATACTGGTAAGTTACTTGTTCATGGAGCTCAAACCTTGATGGACCAGCAGAGATGCACATAGGTTTTTGGAGGACAATTGACAGTGGTCATTGTGCTGACACCTTCTACTTTTATAACTTTGGGTAAGTTTTGTTACTTTCTGTAGCCCAGCTGCCTCATCTGTAAAGTAAGAATACCTGCCTCAAATGTTTTCATAGGGATTTAAAGAGGTTTTGTTATAAAATCTTTAGTGTACAGTAAAGTCCTCAAGAAATGGAGACATCATTGTTCCACAGCATTAGCCTACTTACTTTATTGCCACATTTTGTGGGAACACATCCTCCAACAGACCCCTAAGAAAGGATTCAATGAGAGAACACTTATTTTATTCCTTGCATATCTGGAAATGTATTTGTTCAATGCTCCATATTTAATCATTTGGCAGAGTGCAGAATTCTTTGTTGAAACTCTTTGCCCTTAGAAATTTGAAGATGCTGCTCTGTTTTCTTCCAGCATTTATTATTACTGTCAAAAGTCCAATACCATTCTGATTCACATATCTTTGTTGGTTCTTTTCTTCTGAAATGTCAGGATAATGTTCTTTGGTGGGGATTTTCTTCACATTACATTCATTCTTCTTTCCTGTGCTTGGTGGACCCTTCTGAACATTCATGTCCTAGAATTCTGGATATTTTTCTTGTATTATTTCTTTGATTATTTCCCTTCCTCAGTGTTCTGTTCTCTTTTTAGAGAATTCTTGATAGTTAGATATTGGGTTTCTTTGGTTAATTATTGAAATGTCTAATTGCTTTCTTATATTTTGTATCTTTTTCTCCTTTGTTATGCTTTCTGAAAAATTTTCCTCTGCTTATCTTCTAACCTTTCAGCTGAATTATTTGGGGTCTTAAGTCCTGAAAGCTCTTCCTTGGGGTTTAATTGTTCTTTGCTTTGCTTTGTGGATGAAGCATTTTCACGTGCTTCTAAAGATATTGACTAAAGTTTTCTTTTTATTGCTATTTTAGTTTCTCCCATTATCTTTTGCCTTTAAAATTCTCTTTTCTGTATGTGGTTGGGCCTTTCTTCCAGATCTTGGTGCCCTTGACTGTCAAGTCATATTTAAAAATAACTGGAAATTCTTGAGTGAAGTTGGAATTTACCTACTGATAGGCTCTTTTTAAATGTGATTAGGTATAGGGCCAGCTGTTTTATTTGGAAATTCCACCCCATAAAAACACATACATGTCAGTTTGTGAAGGTTCTCTCTCTGCAATCTCTCAGTATCTCCCAGATTTGCAGAAAGTGGGGTGAGCTTGTGTGCCTCACTAATGATTTCTAAGGTTAACCATAAGAAAGGGGCTGGGAAGCTTCCCAATCCAAATACAAATTTTCATGAACCTTCTGTTTTCAGACCAGGTTTTTCCTTTGCCTTCTACTGGGCCTATTGTCTCTGAGGGTTTGCTCCTGCTCACCTTCTCTAGAGAATAAACCTTTGCTCCCTTGGGGAAAGAGGAAAGAGGGGGAACGTGTTTGGAGGATACCTAGGACCAACCATCTATATATACATTTAATCAATGCCCTGATTTGTGTGTGTGTGTGTGTGTCTGTGTGTGTGTGCTTCAAAGTACTGAGCTTCTCAAGGATTCAGTTGGGCTAATCCAAAAGACTTCCTCCTTATCTTGTGGGAGCCTATTCTGTAGGTGTTTTATGTGCACCATCTCTCCCGTGAGTTAGTCATCCCACTGCCAGCTGCCTTCCAGCCTCCCACATCTCCTCTCCAATTTTCTTTCTCCCTGTGTGTTCACCACCAGGGTTCTCATTTCCTTGGGATACAGAGGGCAGGAATGGGCCTTGAATTCAACCTTTCCTTAACCCTAGAAGTCCCTCTCGCTCACGTCTTTGCATGCCACAAAGCATTTTATCACATTTTGGCCTTTGCAGCAGCCAATCTGCCTGGTGGGATCATAAGACACTGGATGAAATTCTCCTTCTCTTGTCCTGAATTTTATCTAAGAGCACAGAACACAGCATCCTCTGCGAATAGTTGGAACTTCTCCCCCAAATGATATTTTCCCACTGTCAGGGTTTACCTTCAACTATTTTCCTATTCCTGCTCCCATTCCAATCAGAATAATGAAAACATTGAACAAAGCCAGGCTTCAACCAGATCTCCAAAGGATGTCCCTGGTTAACCAAGCATAGAGTACCAGGATGCAGCAAAGGCCAGAGAAGGAGCCAGCTGTCTCTGGGATCACGGGGTCTGAGCCAGATCCAGATGTCCCATATTCTAAAAGAAGATTGTGGACAAGATGACTAACTTCTCTCTTTCTTTCATCATCTGTAAAATGAGGGTCATGATAGTACCCCCAACAAGGATGGCTTTGATGTTACTTTAGATAAGCCAGTGACATCTGGCGTACAAAAGTATTATTTTTTTTTTGTTTTATTTTGTTTTGTTTTTGAGACAGGATCTCACTGTGTAGTTTAGGCTAGCCTTGAGCTGACTATGTAGCCCAGGGTGACCTCAAATGCCCAGCAATCCTCCTGCCTCAGCTTCTCGAGTGCTGGGATTTCAGGCATGCACCACCATGCCTGGCTTAATTATTGTTATTATCCACCCAGAAGTGTGTCTATTTAGCTCTACACATTGGTCATCTTTTCTAAATTGGCTTCTTGGCCACCACACACCCCTTCTCTCTATCTCATAATAATCAAACATTTAAACACTCTTTGGAATCAAGCAGATGCTAATTACCATATCAACTCAGTGCTGGGTTCCATGTAGCAGGCAAAGAATAGACCGTCATCTCAGAAAGCAACTGGCTTCCAGCCTAGATGGGGATATATGTCCTGGAGTAAAGCTAAGGGCGAAAAGTAACACATGTAGCAGATACCACACTTAATACTCCCCACACACTGGCTTGTTGAATTCCTAGATTCAACCCTGTGTGACAGAGTTGATATTATCCCAGTTTTACAGATGAGGAATCTGGTACAAACAGGTAAATTAACCAGCTCAAGGTCACATAGACACTAAGGGGTGGGGCTTTGGTGCAAACCCTGCAAAAGGACGGCAGAATCTGTCCTCTTAGCCACTGATCTGTAAAACATACTGGCTGGGCCATGGAATTTGTGATTGAACTTGAAGTAGAACCTACAGATTGAATTTGGATAGAACCAGGAGATGGTTTTCACCCTACTGACCCCGAAGGAATCCCTGCCAGCACAGCCGAGGCCCCTCCCTAACTGTGCCTTTTATTGGCAGCCTCGCCTGGGCTTCTTTCACCCTCTGCATGGCTGTGTCCCTCATGGTCATGAGCAGGTACACAGCCGCCTGCCTGGAATCCAGACAGAAGCAGAAGGCACAGAAGAGCCCACTGTAGCCTCAGCATAACCTCCCAGTGCCTGAGGCTTCACAGAGTGTTTGGGCTCCAGGAGGTGCTCCCAGCCCTGCTGGACATGCTGTTCTGAAGGTCACTAGACACCTGCCACCAAGTGTCCCAGGCAAGGTGTCTGTGTGCTAGCCCGAAGGCAGTGGCTGCCATGTGTGCACATGCAGCTGAGCCGGACACTTGTATCCACAATACACATTTCTGGGGTGGGCTTTGAAGACTGTAGTCTGAGTAAACCTTCCATTCCCCATCCCACCCTTCACATCTTGGGCTTTAGCCTCTCATTCCTGTATACCACTATCTTTAAGTCAGATAACTCTTACAAAAGATATTGAACATTGACACTCTAGTATAAATGAGCTCCTTAAGCTTTTCTGATAGTTAAGAATGTGGGGAATGTGCCAACTATTATGGGGAAGAAAAGATGAAGAAAGGGAACAGAAAGCCTTTATAATATATACAAATTATCTTGGCCAGAAAGATTTATTGACAGAAAAGCCCAGAATTTTCCTCCTAGTCAACACAAAAAATAAGGCATGTGTACTATCTCATGCTTTCTTTTTCATTTTCATCAAGAAAATAGAGATTTTTAAATGTTTCGTTATTTAAAAATATTTTTCTTTGGAATTTCATAATTTCTACCTACAGTAAATTAGTTTGGAAAGATAGTCAAAGGATAGAGAAACTGAAAACATAATCAAATGGAATGACATCTTATCACAGTTAACAAATGCTTAATTGCCAGACATTTTTGCTTCTAAAAATAAACACTGCCAAGTGCAAGTCTTATCTGAGCCAGTGGATTTTCCAGTGTGCTCAGTTACAATATCATATCATTTCATCTTGCATTTTAAGCTAATGCATGGTTGAGACCACAGGTTGTCAGACACATTAATTTGAGGGCTTGTGAGGGAGGTGGAGGTGGGGAAACTGGTTGTCGAATTCTAACAACCTTGAACATGTCCCAGCTCAGAGTAGGTTTTTAAAGTTGTACTTAAATGTTTAGTAAATATGTCATTTCTGAAAAAAGGTGACTGCTTCCAATAAAACACTCAATCTGTTTGTGCTCAACCATAAAAATTATGCTGTCATAGAAAAAGGGGAGAAATCCAGTTCACTCCTTCATGTTTGGCTTTCCAGTCGAGTGCCTGTCTAATAAATGCTGGTCCCATGGAATGTTGTGTTGTATAATACCGAGTGTATTTAAAGAGATATAAAACGGATTTTTGCTGAAATAGCCTCGGGGTTCCCTTGGCCATTTCCTCACCCAGAAGCGTTTGTCCCCAACAGCCTCTGTCCTTTGCAAGGTGCAGGTTGTTTTATGTGGTCTGTCACCCTTTGTGAGTAGATCCTGCCTGACTGTCATGGTATCCAGTCAACTCTGATTCTAGAGGAAAGGAAATCCACTGAAAACGCTGCCGAAGAAAAACTTCATTCTCTCCTGGGGGCGGGGGGGAAGGTACCTGGGGAGACTGCAGCGGAAGATGCCACCGAAGAAATGAGTTTTCTGGCTTCGGAAGAGAGAAGTCGGAGAGCTAGGGTCGCAGCGTGGAGAGAGGAGCTGGTCTGTCTGGACCCTCGGGTAGGACAGAAGGCCGGGGGTCACCGCGGCTCGAGGCCAAGTTCGCTGCCTCCTCTGAGCTCCCACGGCACTGCGCTTCCCTTTAACTTTTTATGCTTTTACATTTTTAAAAAGTCAAATATATTATAGTATAACACACAAAGAGAAAAGTACAGGAATCATACGTACAGCATGAAGAATCTTCAGAAAGTGAGTATTCCCATGCGACCAATGCTGCGGATCAAGAAGCAGAACTAAAGGGTCTCATTCTTATCCACCTGTGCTATGAGAGAGCTGCATTTTCATTCTTCACCTTATTGAAGTAATCTCTTCATATATCTATTCTCTTTTAGAGACTGATATTTCTCTATGTAAGAACTTTATACTCTGGGGCCAGAAAAATTGCCTATAAATCCTAGCTCCTCATTTTCACCTTGGACGGATCACTTTGTCTCCCTAGGCCTTAGTTTTCTCATCTGTAAAATGGGAATGATAGTCCTCCTGTTTTAAAGAGCTGGAAGAATAGGCACATTAGTGAATGTGAATATCTTAGAACAACACCTGGTATCTAGGAAGCAGAGTGGAAGGATGAACCACAGGTACCCGTCAAGTTAAATCACTGGGTTCAGTCATGACAGGAAACACTGCGGGCTGAACCAGGCTGATGAGTTGGGGAAACAATAGTGAAAAGCTCAGTGCCTGTGTCCCAGGATCAAATGAGTCCAAACCCATCAACCATTTTTGGCCTGGAAGCTGTCAGGCCTTGGTTAACAGATGAGTGCTTTTTATCGGGTGTCTATAAGATTCCAGGCACCATGCCATTTCTCCTGGATGACGTAAGTTAGAATTTCTTCCCTAGTACAGTATTAGCAACATACTGTTGGGTCAGTTGTTGAAAACCAAATCCATGTCTATCACCTATGTATCACACCTATGTAGCAGCGACCAGCTGTCACTTCTTCTGAATAAGGCAGCTCTATTCCAGAATTGGTGAATTTGGCCCTGAACTCACTTGACTCAGCGTTCCCCTTGTTTTCATGGAGTTGACATTAGCCACTAATGCCATAACACCCCAACCCCTGCCAGGGAATACAGCTGGGCATTCTAGACCTAAGGGAAAGACTTCTTTGGAGGCCAGAATAAGGTTAGTAGGCCTAGTTAATGTGACTGGAATTAGAGTTGCCCATGTAAACATTTTGATTCATTAAACACCTACAAAGAGTACATGTATATAAATCCCTGTGTGAGAGACACAAGCATGTCTGAGAATCAGACATGCCCCCAACAAGCCAACTGTAAAAACACTTCAGTGCAGAGGGGACATTAGGGCGATTGGAAAAGAGCCAAATTTTCTGAGGATTAAAGGACGTTTCGATCTCTTAGATGACTGTCAATATTATTTACTCTTGATGAATCAACTGCATTGTGCCACAAAAAGAACATGAAGGTGAGACATGAAGAACTAGAATAGAAGAAGAGAATTTGGAAAGACAGACAGAAAACAAGAACATCTAACAGAATCCACTGGGTTCCAGTTATCTCACTGCTTATTTTATATCTTCTCTTTTAAATTATGAAATATTTCAATATGTATAATGTCACAGACATCCATGTAGCCACTACTCTGATTTCATAGAAGTAAGTGCTTTGTCATGGCTGCCACAGATGTCTTTTAAAAAAAAAAAGAAAAGAAATAAAATGCAAGACATACAACTTGTGCCTCACATCCCCCCTCCCTTCCCTATCTCCCCAGGATCTCTCAAGAACTAACCACCATCTGAGAACTGTAGCAACCCTTCCACAGTGGTGCACATTCGCCACACATAGATGTCTATGGCGTTACACACAAACAGCATCATGTCACACCGGGATTTTCTCTCAACAGAGGTCAGATCACTTTTTTTTTTCCACTTTTTAAAATTATGGTAAAATACACCCCCCTAAAAGTTACTGTCTCAACCATTTGAAGTGTCCAGTTCAGTGGTGTTAAGTACATTCACATGGTCTTACAATTAACCCCACCGTCCACCTCCAAGACTTTTCCATCTTCCCCAACTGGAACCCTGTACCTATGAAACCCTAACTCCCCATTCTCTGACTGCCCGGGTTCCAGCCACTCCCATTCTGCTTTCTGTTCCTATGAATTTGACCACTCTAGGTCCCTCACATAAGTGGAATCATACAATATTTGTCTTTCTTGTAATTGGCTTATTTAACTCAGCAGACTATACTCAAGGTACATCAGTGTTGGAATTGTGTCAGAATGTCCTTTTTAAAGCCTAAATAATATTTCAGACAACTAATTTTGCAAGATGTCAGGCTAGTCTAACAACTCACCACCTCATCTCATCCTTGCTTCCCCCATACCAGCTCTGTCCCCAGTATGTGAAGGATCCGTGAACTGGGTACATGCCCTATCAAAGAGACAAGAATGGAAGCAGCTTCGTGAAGCCAAACAAGAGCTATCTCTGGCTAGAAAGTAAATAGCAAGCTAACCAGGCTGGGTTTCAGCCTGGAAAATATGCACAGGGAACTGACAATCTACTGTTCGGGAAAATACATGCACACATTGCCTCCTTTAGCTCTAGCATCATTCACCTGTGAACCCCATGAACATCACTGGGCCTTCAAGACCTAAGACACACCACAGGGATACTGTTTTTCTATATTCATGAGAGCTACCTCCAGAACTGTTGACCAGTCCTTCTGCCCAATCTGTCCAGGGTCCTCAGGAATGGGTCTGGACATGCACTGACAGATGGCGATGGGAGAACCAACACAGGCTAGAAAAGAATGCCAGGAAGAAGAGAGAGGCCTGAAACCTGGCCTCTTCAAGGTGCTGTGTATGCATCACCACTCCAATTCTACACAGCGGTGCAGTGATGAAGATCATAGGTTAAGCATCCCTTATCTGTTTGAGATAGGAAGTGTTTCGGATTTGATGGTTTGGGGTTTCTCTTTTGTTTTTAAAATTATTTTGGAATATTTGCATGTATATAATGAGATATCCCGGGGATGAAACTCAAGTCTAACCACAAGATCCATTAATATTTCATATACACCTTATATCTTCAACCTGAAGGTAGTTTTAAATAATTTTGTACATGGAACAAAGCTTTATTGTGCAGAATTTTCCACCTGTGGCACCACGTCAGCCCTCAAACAGTTTTGGATTTTGGAGCATTCTAGATTTCAGATTTTCAGCTTAGGGATATGCCAAATCCCCACCAATAATGTATTTATTATGTACCACATACATAGACTAATAAAAAAGGGGAAAAACTCACCAATAATCATCTATTAAAGGAACAACTTTTGATGCTTTAAAAGTTTATGTGAGCAAGATGTAACCATGTCCTGCGAGATAGTATCTTCTAGTCTCATCTACCTCTCTCACTGCATCTGTTATCCACTCTTACCCTCATCACTGTGCTGTAGTACACTGGCCCCTTTGCTGCTGCATGGGAAAACCAAGCTCACTCTGCCTCAGAGCCTTTGCACATGCCCACTCTCAGAAGAACGAATTTAGAAGGTGAGATATATTCATGCAATGAAAATAAATGATCTCTAACTTTATACAATAATAGAGGTGAATGCCGCAAATGCAGTGTTGAGCAAAAATAAAAAGTGGCAGCTTGAGAATCCGCTTAAATAAAATTGATAAAAGGAAATACACACCGAGGCAAAATTCATATGCTTTTAAAAATTGGGAAATGGTTTCCCGTTCAGGGCTGGAAAGAGACATGACAGGGTCACACAGGTGGCCCTCTGCTTCTGGTTCAAGGTGCTGGCCCATGGATGTGGTCAGCTTATGAAGATTCACTCATGGTAAGTGCACATTTCTAATACGTAGAGTACATGCCAACAAGAGTTGTGTTTGTTTTTTTAAAAAACTATTCTTGTTTATTCCTAATTTCCAAGGGAGAAATGCGGTTTCCTGCATTCCCAAGCCTGCACACTGCTCTTTGCCCCACTTCCTGGTCACCCCCAATGTCTTAACCACACAAATGAGAACATCATTTGATGAGTCTTCTGGTTTTTGGTGTTCTGAGTGCCTTGACTGGATTTATGTCTCTGCATCTCTAATCATACTGAGTCCCCTTTGGTTACTAAATATTTAACATTTGGGATAAGTGCTTAGTATTTTTAATCACAAAAGATGACAATAGCTACCTTCTTGGGGGCCAGGGTCTATGCCAGGTTCACAATATGTAATGTCTTATTATAATCCTCTCAACAATCCTGCCAGACAAGACAGTTTTGCCCATTTTACAGATGAGGAATCTAAGGCTCAGCGAGGTAAGAAATACTCCAGAAACAGTGCTCTTTCTGATAATTCATGTTACATCTCCAAGTGGCTCCTTCTGCAAACAGTTCCATTCTGTTTAGCAGTTTTCCTTCGAATGCTTTTCATTCCCAACCAGGAAGGCAGGGCCAGATGGCTCGCTGCCACATGGGTCTGAGCTATCTAGAAGCTACCTGATACAGGAAATAAAGGCAAGGATATCTGTCCTGAAAATCCCAGGGTCTGATCCCTAAATGCTCAACTCCAAATGGGAAACCTCTCATTGCCCAGTGAGCCAGGGAAGCTTGAAAAGTCCTGGCAAGAACCCTGAAATCAGACCTGGCCAGCATGTGTCCCTGAATATCAGGAGAGACTCTATATTTACCCTGAAAAGCCCTTTAGTGCAACTGAGAGCTATAAATAACCATTAGGGCCCGAGCAAGTGGCCTTAACACATGGATTTCCTTCCAAAAATGCAAGCCCATTTTAATTAAATTTGTAATTAACCTTTGGGGAGGGCAGACCCCCTGCATTTGGTCTGCTTTTGGAGACACCGTGAGTAATTTCCTATTTGTTGAAGTTTGGGGGGTTAGCATTTGGGATGGTTGTTTAGCCCTGAAGCAGCCTCCTAGGAACAGAGCCAAGCTCCCTGGAGAGGAGAGGCTCCATGCTTGGAGTGAATGTACTCTGCAGGCTCAAGTCTATCCCTGCCCTAGGCAACACAATCAGGGTCTCTGGAACACCAATTCTTTTCACCGTGTTGTCCCCCAGAGCAAAATGGGAATCATGGCTGTGTTGATGCTGCCCCTGCTGCTGCTGGGAATCAGTGGCCTCCTCTTCATCTACCAGGAGGTGTCTAGGCTGTGGTCAAAGTCAGCCGTGCAGAACAAAGTGGTGGTGATCACCGACGCCATCTCAGGACTGGGCAAGGGTAAGCTGCCTGTGCTCTGATATGTGCCTATCTTCCTGCCCAGAGGGGACTGCTAGTGGCAGGGTGGCAGGCGGCATGTGGGCAAATGTGCTAGGTGTGGAGGGGGCTGATCCTGGGTTCTCTCCTAGCCCCTGTCACTAACCAGCATGTTAGTGAGGTTTATTGTTAAGGCTGCAGCTTCTTTGCCTGGTAGATAAGGGGACTGGAATGCTTGAGGGTGCAAGCTCAGTCTGAGGGCCAGCACTGGTCTATGGATATGGTTGGTTTTGCTTTCATGGTGTTTCCAGGAATTTTTAAATCCAGTGCTCTTAGTTGGGGCTGCATACTGGTTGTGAGCCCCCACTAGGGTGCTGGGTTCAGTTCCTGGCTCCAGCACTTACTAGCTGGTTTCTTCACTTCTCTGCCTGGAATTTCTCATCTGAAACGTGAGAATGCTAGCTGTCTCTACCTCATAATGTAGTGGTGAGTAATAAATGAATTCATAGATGGATAGCACTTAGAAGAGCACCAGGAGCTGTAGTGTGTGCCACCCGAGTGTTAGTAGTGATCACAATATAGAATAAATTCAAGCAGCGCATGGCCACTACTGTGTGCAACACACCCTGCCACTCCCTAGTGTGTAACCCTTGGCCTGCTTCTTTCTACCATCTCACCTCCTAGTTTCGATTGCAACCCTAAATTAGAGAGACCTGGGAGCCATTCTCCTGGTTGCATCTGTGACATGAGAAGTAGATGTCCTTTGTCCTTTTGCAAGATTCCGATTCCATCATTGCAAACAGTGATAGTGTAACCCTACCTACTGCATACTTTGGGGACGATTTTTGCTAGTTGTTATTTTTAATCAAGCATAGAATGCACACAGTCAAGCATTTATTAGTCACTCAACAAATGACTATAGGTCCACTTTGCCCTGGCCATTGCCCCTTCCAAAGTGTCTCTCTGGAGGGCTAGGTGTGGCCATTGTGAGAATATTTGTGACCCCCTCTTTGAGAATTTGCTCAAAGTCTACTTTTCATTCTCTTGGGCATCCCAGTGGGAGCTAAAGCACATGCTCTGAGGATAGGTTAGATTTCAGCAAGTAATCATTTTGGGTCAACCATAACAGGTTGAAAAAGCAAAGCATGAGGCAGACAGACATGACAGTCTATGTGGCTCTTCCAAGGGTCCCAGAAGCAATTCCCAAAGAGAATATCCTTCCCCATTAGAATCAGTACTGAGAAGGGAGAAAGGGGTACTCGAACTCAAACCCCAGCTTGTCTAAGGGCGAGTCATGTATGTCAAGCAGACCAGACCCAAGATGACAATGCTGTCCTGGAAAATTGGAGAAGATATCCTCACCTAAAGCCATTCAGTCAAAAGCTTTGGGACAATTTTGCTCCCCAATTAGAATGTATTGGACTAGAATAAGGCCAGGGTGCCAATATGTGGCCCCTGATACAGCTTCCTCCTTGGAGCCTTCCCTACCATCTTAATTGCCACTGCCTCTTGGATGGTCCACGAGGAACCACCCCTTCCTTATCTCCTTGGCTCCTTCCTGCATCATCCAGGCATCTGCACTGTGCAGTACCACTGTTTCTCAGTTGATCCACAGCTTCCTAATGGGTAAACCTGTCATCTGTTCACCCTGGAATTCTTGGCACCTAACCCAGTGCTTGGCATCCAGTACATACCCAGACAATGTCTATTTATTTATTTAACCACTTGCTGAAGGAATCACACACATTTACTGTAGAAAAGTATGTGCCTGCATATTTGGTCTACGGATTTCCAGTTTGAAACCAATATGGTCAGAGTATAATCACAGAGAGTATAATTTCAATTCTTTTGAATTGGTTGAGGTCTGTTTTATGGCCTGGATGTGGTCTGTTTCACTCTATGTTCTGTGAGGTCTTGGAAAACAATGTACATTCTGCTGTCGTTGGGTGGAAGGTCCTATGAGTATCAACTAGATGTTGTTGTTTGAAAAGGGTGTTTAGTTTTTCTACGTCCTTGATGATTTTCTGTGCAGGTAAATAGACTAACTACTATTCTCCCCATTGGATGTTTGTTTTACTGGTCTTTTTAAGTTTTTAAAATCTCATTCAGTTGTAATCAGACATTATTTAAATCAGGTCCCCAGGAAATACATGTCAGGAGCAAAATGACATTTCCACAGGAATGTGACCTCATCTACCATGACTACAGTCCACATTCTGTTTTTACTTCATCTTATTGACCCACCCTGGAAAGAAATGCAAAGCAGAAAGAAATAAAGTCCAAGTATTTAAAAGTAACTTGAGAAGCTGGGTGTGTATGACCTTAAATAAGTTCCTGGCCTCAAAGTACCACTGAGGACCATGATTCTAGCTTCCAATTGCCCCATTTCTTAAGTCCATGGCAAGAAAAAAGTGAGGGGCATGGACAGGACAATGTGGGTGGCATACAGCTCACTCCACACCCTGGAACCACAAAACTTGATGAACTCCCTGGATAGCACCTGGGTAGTGGCAACAAGGAGGCAGCGTCAGACTATGTACTAGGGAAATCAAACCAACAGTCCTTGCCCCAGACTGCACAATTCAGCCAAGTCAGGCATTGTGTCACCTGTACCCACTGTGTCTGCAGCAAGAGTGACAATCAAAATGTCTAACCAATGCATATAAAATGCTTCAGGGATTACCAACCAAACATTAACTTCACCTGTCTTCCTACCACCTCTGAAATGCCAGATTACTCTTCTTCAAACATTGCTGGAATCAGGCCATCTTGGAATCAACATCCTTTCTCATCCTTCCTGTAGGTCATCCTTTCTCATTTTCTTATCTCTGAAATCAAGAGGTACCTTATAGTCAATGGCATCTTAGATGTGATGAAATATGGAAGGAAGGCTCAATTTTTGTTTATTGGTTAAAAAAGAAAAGGTCAGTCTCAAAGTGCTTGACATAAGATAGATGCCAAGCTGAGCTAATAAAGAATAAAAATAAGAGAAACTGGTATACTGAAGGCCTGGCTTCAGCAAGAACAGCTCATTTGGGAGCAGTGCCTCTGGGCTTGCTGTGCCAAGCACATCCTGGGCTCCAGCCTCCAAAGCACATGTGGGAAAGCAGGGTGTTAGTGCAGTGGAGGATATGGAATGACAAGAAGCAAAAGAGGCCAAGGCCAGAGGCTAAGTCTGGCTCCTGGCTACAGGTCCCTTCTTTAGCACCCAGCTTGCACGTATGTGCCCATCATAATTCAAGGGGAGGACAGGATGGATGGGCAACTGCAGACCTGAAACATGTTCCTTCCCCAGCAGTGGGGATTGCCTCCAAGGCTGCCTAATGTGAAGAACAAGTCATCCCTGACCTAGACATCAGAGTCCTTGGGTTTGTGTCCTGGTTTCACTCTGGGATTCCAGTGGACATTGCCCTTGCTAAGGAGTTGTACTGCTATGCCCTCATCCCAGAGGGGAGAGCCCACAGTCGGTGACTGGTTGGCACAGGAGTGCCAAAGGCTGGTCCTCTTAACTCCACACAGAACAGTCTGAAGAGGGGTTCAGACTCTACAGTCCTCTTTGGATCAGGCCAAGGCTACACTTTCCCTGGGACCACAACTTTGCCTTTGCCTGGCACCTGCTCCAGGTCCTCACTTCCTGGAAGTTTTTCTCTGAAAAGCACTCTCTCAGTAAATCCTGGCCACCTAAATCTCTGTCTCAGATTCTCCTTCTAAGGGGACCTAACCTAAGATACTACCTCCTGAGGTTATAGTGAGAATTAAATGAGCTAATATATGTAAATTTCCTTCAATAGTTCCTAGAACAAGTAAATTATTAAAATATGTGTGCTCTTACTGCTTGTAAGTATCAGGATACTGTTACCAACTATTGCCCAGTTGGGAAAATCCTATATTGGTTGAATCAGCAACTAGTCCAGAGTAAAATTAATTAGAAAGAAGATTCACTTTTTTCATATAAAAGAGCCTTATCTGAGATATATACACAGAAAAATTGGATAGGAATGAGCCAGACATGGAGGCTGTTTCCAATATCTCTACCCTGGGATCTCCTTAGGGCCCTAAATACTATGTGGACAGGTGACTTTCTGTTCAGCTAAGGAAAAACTTCCACTTATCAAAACAACATTAAAGGGGCTCTTTCACCTCACTGCAAGCTTCCCCTCACAGGAAGCAACCAAGCCGAGGCTGAAAACAACCACAGATTCTAGCCTGGGCCTGGGATGGCATGAAATGACCTCTGGAAGGCCTTGAAGTGCTAAGTCTTTTGAATTCTTTGACTTCTGAAATCCATAAGCGTGTAGGGAGTCACTGTCAGTGGCTTCATTTACATAGTGCACCCTGTCCTACTTCTTTCTTCTCCACAGAGTGTGCCCGGGTGTTCCATACAGGTGGGGCAAGACTGGTGCTATGTGGAAAGAACTGGGAGAAACTAGAGAGCCTATATGATGCCTTGATCAGCGTGGCTGACCCCAGCAAGGTAAGGCTTTCGGAAGTCAGCTTGGATCACTGCTGGCCATCTTTGGTCACCATTGATGAAGGAGAACCTCTTGGGCCAGGTGGAGGAAATGTGGTGATTGCTCCGCAGAAATAAATGTAATGCAATGGCCCCGCTGACTTTGACATAGGCATGTCTGCCTGTCATAAGGGCTGTTCTGACAATTCACTATGCCTAAAATTCAGCACTTACTCTCATCCTAATTCTATGAAAGTTAGAACCAAAAAGAGACAGGGGCTGTCCCAGGTAAGGGTTGTGATTACAAATATGCCTGATTTTAAAACAAACAACAACAAAAATAATACATCCTTCAAAGAAATCAGGACAATGGAATCCCCTCCCAAGAAGTCACCCAGCAAGTGAGCACTTGTTCCAAAGCAGCTACAATTTTCAAAGCATTTCAGGAGCATTGTTTAAGGAACTGTCTCAGCACTTCTTTCAGGATTATTTTTCTATATCTTTACTGTGAGGCTGGTTTTGGTGCTTGGAATAACCAGGAGTCACTCAGACCTAAATATGGTATTTGATGGAACAGAGCAAATAGGACAACACAGAATTCTCCATGTGTGTTTCCTGGGAAATTATTAGGTTTGGGGTAAAACTAAGATTCTACAGTCTTTGTGTGGGAAATATTGAGTCAGGGCAGGCTCATTTAGTTTTTTTACTGCAGGATTTTTAAGGAGCCTTCAATATGCTAGTGTGCATTGCAAATCTCCAAGAAGAACCTGGAGGATATTCTGTGCTTCCCAAACAAATCTGACCAGGGAACCTACCTTCAAGGACCTATCTCAGAACCAGTGTTTGTCCAACACTGGGGTTGCACTGAACACATGATACCACCAATTTTCTTTTCTGTCCCCCATTCTACACAAGTACGTTCTTGATGCCACCAAGTGCATAGGGCTGAGCACAGTGCCTGTACATAGTAGGTGCTCCAAAAATTCTGTGTTGACTATATGATTTTTGACTCAAGTCAAAATGTGGACACAGAGTAGTCATGGATTTTCTTGCAGCTTATAAGTCAATTTGAAAAGCAACTTCCAAGAAATTGCTCAGAAATGTTAAAAGTGATGATTTCCCCACTGGAATCAGTAAGAGGCCTCCAAAGGAGACCACTATCAAGGGTGATATTCATTTGGATTTATCCGTTCTGGAACTATGGCCAAAAGTGTAGGCTTATTATTGTCACATTCATTCTATTGTTTCCTTGGTCCCCAAGAATGGATTCCCCCAGAGTCTGTTCCACTCTTTCATCTTTGTGTTGTTGTTTTACTGTCATTCCATGAGTTTTGAATGTCAAAAGGGGTGGGTCTTAGTTTGAGGGCACTGAGGTCTGCAAGAAGGAAGTGATCCCACACATGCCCTGACTCTTTCATTGGTTTAGCAGACATTCACCCCCAAGCTGGTCCTACTGGATCTCTCAGACATCAGCTGTGTCCAAGATGTGGCAAAAGAAGTCCTGGATTGCTATGGCTGTGTGGACATCCTCATCAACAACAGCAGTGTGAAGGTGAAGGGGCCTGCCCATGCGATTTCTCTGGAGCTCGACAAAAAGATTATGGATGCCAATTACTTTGGGCCCATCACCTTGACCAAAGGTCTCGTGAGTTTCATTTTCCCATAGGTTTCTGGGACTGCTAGGGAGGGCTCTGTTTCCTAGCCTGTCAGTCATCCGATTCTGGATGGGACTCCCCGTCTCATCAGAAAATTCCTTACTTACCTGATGAAAGTTTTAAACTTTCTCACTGTAAATTTTGGTGAAGAAATAAGATTTTGAAAATATATTACTTATATATTCCAAGATCTCTATGAAACCCTTCTCCCCACCCAAATGCTGTTCCTTCCTTCTCTTCATACCCACACATATTATTCTCCTCTGATTCAGTATCTCTGAACAATTGGCTTCATTTTTTGCAAACATTTTGCTATTTCATCCTCACAGTTGGTCTACTCCTAACCATGCCAGTTGGTCAAAGGTTCTGTCCTCAGAAATAAAGAAGAAAAAGAGGTTATCCCCAAATTACAAGAAACCCAGTATTCTTTCAGCCCCTTCACAGAAACAAGGGAGGCAAAAAAACATTTCCATTTAGAGGGGAAAGTGCTGAGTTCCATGTGTACCTACTAGAGGAGCCGACAAGATGTCTAGGGGGAGATTTCTCACCATTGAGTTCCAATGTGGGGCAGCAGGCTGGGAAGCTAGGACTGGAGATAGCCATGGAACACAGTCATAAACTGAAGCTTCACCTCTCAAAAAAATAAATATGTGTCGAAGCAAATGCTCAGGGAAGAATGTAAGCATGAAGAACAGCTCCGCATAGGTAATAGGGTGTCCTGGTAGAGGTAGGAAGGCACAGCTAGTTCCCATGCTGGGCACTTCTAGTAATGGGATTCTGAGACAGGTGAGGAAAAAGAAGTATTTGGGGGAGAAAGATGACTTTCCAGAGCTTTTAGAATGGTACCACAGAGAGAAGAGCTTCCCCCAGCCCACTGTCTTCAGACACACTAAGCAGGTCAGCAGAAGTATGTCATCCCATGAGCCTTTGCCAGGGACCACTTAATGATAACAAAGCAAGGAATGAGACAAGGAAGATGGGAAAGGCCAGGACTGGCTGAAACTCTCTCAAGCTGAGGGACCTGAGTCTGGTCACCAACTCTGGGCCTCTGTTTGCTCATGTCTATCAAGAAGGGGCTGGATTTAGGTAAACGTTCTGAAAGTTAAGTCTTCTTAAGCACTATCTTTTCATTTTTGGTCTATCCTTTTTTCCACCTGTACTATTAACTTACTTAATATCTTTGCACATATTTTCTCATTTTAAAATTAAATGCACATTAGGAAGAAATCTTTATAATACCAACATAGATTTAAAACCCTTTGCAGCCAGGCACAGTGGTGCATACCTGTAATCCCAGCTACTCCAGAGGCTAAAGTATGAGAATTACGACTTCGAAACCAGCCTGGGCAACTTAGTGTGACTCTGTCTCAAAATAAAAAGGGCTTGGAAGGTAGCTCAATGGTAGCAGGCTTACCTAACATGCAAAAGGCTCTGGGTCCCATCCCCAGTTCAAAATAAATCCCCTATTCACTCTCAGTCATTACAAGGCAACTTGAAACTAAATGAAGCTTCAAGAATGTAGTTCTTTCCTCTTTTTATTAAAAGATGAGCACTTGCAAGATAGGTGTTGAAGACAGAACCAACATGATACTTTCTTCTTGAGGCAATAGATAATTAAAAAGAAAATACCTTCCTATTATTGACATCGGCATCACTGAATTAATGTAATTGGTGAGTCACTTAAAATCATCCAGCAAAGTGCCAGCTGAGCCAGCCCTCTCTGGAAACACTGGATTGATGACTGTCCGGGTCTGCTGCATCTTTCCCCAGTGGCAGTGTGACTGCTACAGAGAGTGGAGTCCTGTGTGATGAAGCAGTGTGGGGAAGGGCCTGACTCAGATGTCTAACTGTGGCTCATTGTGTCTTCTAGTCCTGCTTCCTAACATGATCTCCCGGAGGACAGGCCAGATTGTGCTGGTGAATAACATCCAAGGGAAGTTTGGGCTCCCATTCCGGACAGCCTGTAAGTTACTAGCACAAAAATGATGTTCAACATGTTGTACATTTTACATAGCAAGACAAGCCCCCTTTATGTCTAAGACCAAGCATAGGGTGACACAGGGCAAGGGATGCCTCCTCTGGAAAGGAGATGGTGTCTGCTGGCTTCTCTTTCCTTCCCTGGGTTTTCCTTCCTCCTATTTTTGGCACATCTGCAGCAGGCAGGTCTCTGTGGGAGAGGCTGGGATGTAAAAGATAAAGCTCAGTCTCACAGGTGGGCAGGACACACCCTGGCTGAACACGACACTGTCAGAAGAAGACTGTACTTCTCCCCAGATGCATAACCCCAGCTCAAATGTCCCTTCCTTCATGCAGATGCCACTGAAGGACAAGAAAGATTACAATTGAGAAAGAGGAAGTTAAGTACACATTACAAAATAGGAGAGGGGTGGAGACATCCAGAGGAAGGAAGAGGGGAGAAGGACAGGAACAAAATCCCAAAAGAGGGGTAGCTCCCCAGGTGAGACCTCCAAGGAAAAGAAAGACTTCCAAGTATATGCTCTTGGGATCCACTGGGAAAGTTCTGGAGACATTCCCACCTCCAGTGAGTGTGGGGAACATGCCACTAACAGTTCTTTGTGGCCTACAGTACTGTGTGAAAAACAGGAGCTCATCAAAGATCCCCTGATAGAAGGGTAGGGGCGAGAGAGACTTTAGCTCAGTGGTTCCAGTGCCTGCCTCACAAGCGCAAGGTCCCGAGTACCAAAAATAAAAATACCACTGACTGGGTATCTTGAACAACAGAAATCTGTTTTTCTCATAGTTCTGGAACCTAAAAATCCATAGTCATGATGTCCATAGCATTAGTTTCTTCTGTGGTCTCTCTCCTTAGCTTGTAAATGGGCACCTACCTGCCTTGCCCACACATGGCCTCTTCTGTGTGTGTGTTCGTGTGTGTGATCTCTCTTTGTGTGTTCAGATCTCCTCTTCTTAGAAGGACATGTCACACTGGATGTGGGCCCTTGTGGATTCTTTCACTTTGTAGAACGTCTTCAGGGTTCGTCCACGTTGTACCATATGTCAGTTTTTTCCTTTAGTGACCAAATAATATTCCACCATATGGATATACTACATTTTATGTATCTTTTCATCTGTGAATGGACATTTGGGTTGTATCCACTTGGAGCTATAGTGAATAATTCTACTATGAACATTCTTGTACAGGTTTTGTGAAAACAGACGCTTTCATTTCTCTCGAGTACAAATCTAGGAGGGGAATTGTTGAGTCACGTGGCACTTCTATATTTAAATGTTTGAGAAACTGCAAGATCATTTCCAAAGCAGCTGCACCAATTTCCATTCCCACCAGCAATGCACCAGAGTTCCAGTCTCTCCCCTCCTTGCCAACACTTGTTGTTATGCATTTTGAGTCCAGTGATCCTAATGCTGTGAAGTAGTAATTTATTGTGGTTTTGATTTGCACTTCCCTGATAGCTACCATAGCTGGTTTGGTGCAGGTAGAATTGGGTTCACTGTGAACCACTGAGGATGGTCCTAACAGGGACAGGAAACAGGAAGCCAGGATTCTGGTTGAGGCTCAGTCTCCTGTGGTTGCGCAACGTATGGTATCACTGTCTCATAACCTCTCAGCTTCTTGTTCTTCATTGCTCACAAAGTGGGCATAGTAGCTCCTCTGTCCTTCTTGATTCAATGTACAGTGGGACCTCAGGACCTGTGAAGGACCCCCGAGGATGCTCAAGTCCCTTATAGAAAACGATGTAGTATTTGCATGTGACCTACACACATCCTCTTTTGTACTTTAAGTCATTTCTAGAGTACATAAAACATTGAACCTTATACAATATAAATGCTACACAAATAGTTGTTACATTGTTTTGTTATGGAATGACAGAAAAAGTCTATACATGTTCAGTACTTTTTCTCAACATTTTCAATTCCCAGTTGGTTGAACCCATAGATATGAAACCCAAAGATAAAGAGGCCAACTGCATTAAATTAAAAAGACAGCAGGTCTCACAAAGATGCCAAGAGACTCAAATGAAATGATGCACATACATTCATTGCATAAACCAGGGAAGAACAACCTGGGAGGAGGTCACAGGCTGATTCAAATGCCCAGCTGGGTTTGGTTCAGCCAGCACGATGATGGGGCTATTGTTATTTAATTATTTAAATATTGGAACATTTCGATAAATACCATAATTTTCAGCTTCTCCTGAACACTCTAGCCAGGGCAGGGTTCATCTTCTAGGGCAACAGGTGTTGGGGTCTAGCCGTGGGCAGAACCTGGCCTTTCTCCTTCACTACCAGCCCCTAGAGTGCCCCTCAACTGCACTTTGCCCATTCCTCGGGGTAGACACTTCTACTTTTGTACCTGCTGCAAACTAGAGTTGTCACACAAATACCAGCCACTTCTCCAAGAGCTCCAGAGGGTCAGGCACCCATGGGATGCACTGTACAATCTTGTCCTGTTCAGTGCTTGTGGCATCTCCATGAGGCTTACCGAGCCTCATTTTATGGTGATGAACCTGAGCCCCAGCCCTGCATTCTGAGCCCCTGCAGAGAGGGTGTCAGATGCTTTTCCCCCAGGCAGTCTGGACTGGAGAGGAGAGGACAGCCTAGCTCTTCAGGCTGGACAACTGGGAAAGGCATTTGGTCGTAATATCTGGGCACAGTGGGAGGGACCATAAAACATCTCCCTTCTGCACCCCTCCATCTCCATTGGACACCCCTGAAATGTGACTTAGAGCCCACCACATCCCAGAGCTTTCCAAAGATTTGAGAAGTTCTCATTCCATTTTTTTTTTTTTAATTCCTGGAACGATTCTTTACTCAACCCCTGGCCTCCATGACTTGAACTGAATTTGGTGCTAAATGGCATGGACAGTTTCTCCAAGGGAAAGGGGGATGAGAACCAAAAGGGAGGCCTGTCTGTGCTCCAGGCTCATCATAGCCACCAGCCGGCCCCAAGCTGGGACAAGTCCCGTGGGTGTGATTAGCCTTCCTGGAAAGGAACAGGAATCTGTGCCTGTGTGGAACATTTTAAACATTGTAATCATTTGATCTTCACAAAGGAGAAATAACATCACAAAAACTTGCCAATGGAAATATCATCCCCGTTTTAAAGATAAGAAAACTGAGTGTCCGAAAGGTAAAGTGATCTGCCCAAGGTGACACAGTGGGCAAGTGGCTGAGTTGGATTCAATCCCTGCTCTGCTTCTTTCCTCCACTTCACAAGGGCTCTCTGTCCTTATCTATAAAGCAAGATGTGAACTTCTGAAGCGATTTCCTGCTGTCAGCTTGTACAGGAATGTGTGTGTCAGACTTCTTGTGTGAAACGCACTAACTACCCAGGAAGCAGGGCCACATCCACCTCCGGCTGCCTTTTGTTCTAGACGCTGCCTCCAAACATGCTGCCCTAGGCTTCTTTGATTGCCTGCGAGCAGAAGTGGAGGAATATGATGTGATCATCAGCACTGTGAGCCCGACTTTCATCCGGTCCTTCCATGTTTACCCAGAGCAAGGAAACTGGGATGCCTCTATTTGGAAATGTGAGAATTCAGGGGAAGCTCCTGGGGGTGGGCCCAGAGGGGTGTTCCTGAAGCACGAGTCTGGGGGTGATGTGGCCCCACAACTTCAGGCCTGAGGCCCCTGGTACAAGAGAATCCCAGCCTATAGCTAGAAATCTATGGCCCGGCTGCGCTGTCACTCAACTTAACTGCTGTCAGCCTAGCTCCGCCCCCACCTGCCTCAGGGCAGGGCTCTTTTGTAGGCAGGATTTGGCCTTTGGGAACTGGCCAGCTCCCTCTTTCCAGAGCTGAGGCTGAGTGTCACCCCAGACCATCAACACGCGAAGCCTGCCTCTGCCACAGATCAGATGGGTGAATACCAGCAAGGCCCTTCATCTCTGTGCCTTGGTTTCGCCTTCAGAAATGAGGGCTAATACTTATACCTACCTCAGAATTCCTGGGTGGACTGAAGGTTGCCACTCACCAGCTTATGACTGGCCTACATGAGGGCTCAATCAATGCACATTCTTATCATTGTTCTATAATACTCTAAACACAGACACTACACCTGGTCCGGAGCTCTCTGTCTACCTTGAGGAACCAAGATGAGCCATGCTGGGAGAGCAAGAGATTCAGGAGGTTCTGGACAAGCACAGAGTTTCTCAACAGTTACAAGCCAGCCCCTTAATTCACCCAGCACACCCACCCCGCCCTCTGTCCTGGAGCTTGAACCCAAGGCCTTTGCACTGAGCTACATCCCCAGCCTCTTACTCATTTTTAAATTTTGCAACAGGGGTCACTAATTTGCTAAGTTACCCAGGCTGGGCTCAAACTTGCTAACTTCCTGCCTCAGCCTCTCGGAGTGCTGGGATGAGACCTTATTTCCTAAGCCTCTCTTTTACTGCCCATAATGCCCCTGCCAAACTATCAAGGCCAGAACAAGGCCCACTTCGTTGATCAAGAAGTGGAAGCCCGGAGGGGTACAGTGTCTCCCCCAGACATCAAGGCTGTCAAATTGTGGCTCAGACACCGTGACACCATAGGCACCCCTCTTGTCCCCCGTCTTTGGGCAGCAGAGGGTTGTGACCTGCTTGCTGCCCACCTGTTAGCCCTAAGCCCCTGCCCTCCGGGGCCTCTCAGTCTTTTTCAGGAAGCTGGCCTACGGTGTGCATCCGGGCGAGGCGGCGGAGGAGGTGATGCGCACAGTGCAGCGGAAGAAGCAGGAGGTGCTCATGGCCAACCCCATCCCCAAAGCTGCCCTGTTCATCCGCACCTTCTTCCCCGAGTTCTTTTTCGCCGTGGTGGCCTGTGGGGTGAAGGAGAAGCTCGATGTCCTGGGGGAAGGTTAACGGGAAGAAGCCCAACCACCTCCCTGTAGGAATAAAGGCTTTTCTGGACAGCACAGCCTCTTCTGTCCTCTCCCCAGCACGGATCCCTCCCAAACACTGCTCTCTAACCTCGGGGCCTCCCTGTGGAAGGCGCTCCCCATTAGCAAAGGGTTTGGAGCCAGGCCAGAACTTCAGGGCCTCTAGATGCCTCCCACTGAGCCTTTCCGGAACTCAACTGAGCAGTGGCCCTAACTCACCAAAACAGTGGCCCTAACTCACCAAAACAATGGCCCTAACTCACCAAACCCCGCGTTATACAGACACTGTGGCCACAGGTCTCTGAGCAGAGACACCCTGCTCAGAGGCCACCGAAGTCCACTGCCACCTCACACAAGGTGACCTGGCTACAGGACTCAGCGCCCTCTGGCACGACTGTGCGGCTGGACTTTTTGTGAGTGTGGACACGTCCTTTCCCTCAGAACCATCTAGTATGGCAGCTACCAGCCTTGTGTGGCTGCCTGGCCCTTGAGGGGCTGATTTTTAAACTTTGTTTGTTGCGATGAATTTATACTTAATATTATTAAGAATTGTATGGTAATTCCCATATTACTCATATTAAGCTTTAATTTATAGTAATAGTTTTCATATTAAGACTATTTCATATATATAAATACACAGATAATACATAAATATTACATAAATAAGATAAAAATAAGCTGAGTACGGTGATACATAGCTGTAATCCCAGATACTCTCGAGGCTGAGGCAAGAAAATTAGGAGTTGGAGGCCAGTATGCACAACTTAGCTAGATACTGTCTCAAAATGAAGTTCAAAAAGGACTGGGAGTGTATACTCAGGGAGCCCAAGAGTAGAGCCCTCGCTTAGCACATGTCAGGCACTGGGCTCAATCCCCACTCTGTCATTCATGGCTAATAATATATTAATGGGTAATATATTATTGACAATCATATACACTTATCTACTAATATATGCTACCACCATCCCTCCCACCACTCCCAGCCCAGAGGGAGGGGCTTCTGAGCCACCATCCCACTGCTCCTGGTCCAGAGCAAGGGGTTTCCTGGTCACCATCCCTCCCACTGCTCCCAGCCCACAGGAAAGGGCTTGTGGGCCACCATCCCTTCCTCTGCTCCTGGCCCCTGTCCCACCTCTCCCAGCTCAGAGGAGGCAATCCGTCCAGGCACTAACAGCCCCCTGCCCCAGTTGAAATGAGAAAACATGCAAATAAGTCTCAAAACCAGACTTCCAGATCACCTACAGCAACCCCAAAGGGAAATGAGATGGAACACTCTGATACTCAACCACCTGGACCCA
>NW_004624786.1:12179278-12193437 GCF_000247695.1 Heterocephalus glaber | reverse complement strand
AGTATTGCTTCCCTTTCAATTTCATTGAAGAGTTTAAAGAGTAGTGGCAATAGATCTTCTCTAAATGTCTTGTAGAATTCAGCAGTAACACCATCAGGACCTGGACTTTTCTTTGTTGGTAAAGTTTTAATTACATTTTCAATTTCATTGATTGTAGTTGGGATGTTTAGACTTTTTATATCTTCTTTGTTCAACTTTGGTAATTCATATGTATCTAGGAATCTGTCCACTTCTTCTGTGTTTTCCATTTTATTAGAGTACAGGTTCTCAAAGTAGGTATTGATGATCCTCTGGATTTCTGCTGGATCTGTTGTGACTTCACCTTGTTCATTCTTAATTGCATGAATTTGAGCCTTTTCTTTCCTTTTATTTTGATAAGGTTGGCTAAAGGTTTATTGATTTTATTTATTCTTTCAAAAAACCAACTCTTTGGGTCATTGATTTTTTGTATCATTCTCTTAGTGTCCATTGCATTGATTTCTGCTCTGATCTTTACAATTTCCTCCTTTGTATGAGCTTTGGGTTTGTCTTGCTCTTTTTTTTTCTAGGAACCTGAGGTTCAGCATTAGATTATTTGAGCTCGCTCTGTTTTCCTAATATGGGCATTTACTGCTATGAATTTCCCTCGTAGAACTGCTTTCATCGTGTCCCATAGATTCCTGTATGTTGTACTGGCATTATCATTTAATTACAGAAACTAATTTCTTCTTTAATTTCCTCTGTGACCCATTGGTTGTTCAGGAGGGTGTTATTCAATTTCCATATGTTTGTGCAGTTCTTGCAGTTTCTTATGCTATTGATCTCCAGTTTAATTGCAGTATGATCTTATAATATACAGGGGATAACTTCAATTCCTTTGCATTTACTTAAACATGTTCTATGAGCTAGCATGTGGTCTATTTTGGAGAATGACCCATGTGCAGCCAAAAAGAATATATATTCTGGATAACACATTTTGGGCCGCTAGCACCCTCTGGTCTCATCTCCCTTAGCCCAGGATGCGCTGAGCCTCATGACCCCCATAGCTGCGGCCAGCTCCGGCCAGAGGTGTGAATGACAGAGGTGGTGCCGTCCAGTGCCCTCAGCAAGGTCAGCCTGCACCTCCTCTGCCACGACGACATAGACACCGTGAAGCACCCATGCAGCAACTGGTTCCCCATTGAGTACCCAGACTCACGGTATCGTGATGTCACATCCAACAAGAAGTTCTTCTCTTCTCCCTTGCTGCCACCTATAGAGGCGCCATCGTGGGAATGATAGTAGCTGAAATTAAGAGCAGGACCAAAAGACATAAAGTGGCATGGGGACCCTTTTGCTTCTGAAGGGCCATCTCCAGAGAGGGACCCTCTGCACCCCCACACTGGCCCAGGGCTTCCAGTAACAAGAGCAATGAGGATGCCTTGTCTCTGAGGTGGCCGTGTTAGGTTCACTGCAGCATGGAGCTGCTCAGACAGAGCAGGGAGCAGGCTGGGCCCACCCTATGGACAGGAAGTAGAAAGTCTGAGTTGCCCAGTATCCTTCCTTTGGGTAGAGAACCATGCACACAGATGGAGATATTCTAGCTTCCAACTTCTCTGTGGACACACAGGTTGCATACATTCTAAGTCTGGGAGTAGTGAAGGAATTCAGAAAGCACAGCATAGGTTCCCTTTTCCTTGAAAGTTTAAAGGGTCACATATCAACCACTGCCCAGGATCACTGCAAAGCCATCTACCTGCATGTCCTCACCACCAACAACACAGCAATAAACTTCTATGAAAACAGAGACTTTAGGCAGCATCACTATCTGCCTTACTACTATTCCATCCACAGTGTCCTCAAAGATGACTTCACTTATGCCCTATACATCAATGGTGGCCACCCTCCCTGGACCATCTTAGACTACATCCAGCACCTGGGCTCAGCACTGGCCAACTGAGCCCTTGCTCCATCCCGCACAGGATCTACCGCCAAGCCCACAGCCTACTCTGCAGCTTCCTGCCATGGTCAGGCATCTCCACCAAGAGCGGCATCGAGTATAGCCACACCATGTGACACCACTGTGGCAGCCTCCACCAGGCCCCACACCTTACCACCCTACAGAGCTCACCTTCCTCTCCATCTGACCTCTGCTGCTCTCCGCAAGGAGCTGCCAGCCACTTGCCGGCCTGTTGGACTGCCCCAGCTGCAGGCCCAGTGCTACATGGGCTCAGGAGCTGAGCCTGCATCCAGCCTCCAGCAGGCTCCCTGGCTCTCCTCCTTGCTTCTGGAAACTTCTGCCTCCACCTAGTGGACTTGTGCCAGGCCTCTCTCACTGCACTGCCCTCCTGTCAACTCCTTCCTGCAAATCCAGATGGACTTTCTGCTGCAAAGGAGAAACAGTGTGGACACCCTTGAGCCTGAAGACATACGAACCTCAGAACAATAGAACTGCAGTCAAGGAAATGCCAGGCCTTTTGTTGAGGACCAGCCTGAAGAAGGCAGAGAGGCTGGCAAGGGGTGGGCAGAAGGGGCATAGCTCTACACAAAAGCATAGCTTCTGGCCCAGGCAATTAGACCATGGGACAGTTACCTGCTCCTCAATGGCCTCCTGCTACATACTTCCCACTGTCTGGAGAGATCATCCTGCCTGTTTGCTCCCAGTGTGCTCCATGCAGCTGACCTGTGCTGGGAGCTGGCCTGCAGACAGGTGATAGTGAGGCTCCTGAGGCCCTGCCCTGACTGTCTTCTATGAGCTAAAGCTCCAAGGCCTGGCCAGATATAAGAGGAGGTGAAGCCCCACATTGGGCAACCCTGCTGCCATGGGCTGGTGTGGCCTAGTCTTACAGGCAGGAGGCAGTCCATGCTTATGGCCCTTTAGTCTCTGAGAGCAAAGCCTGTGTCAACCTCATAAATCATGCTTTCGGTGTGTGTATGTCACATGCTTCTAGCATCCCTCACCCTAGACCCGCAGGCTGCTTGCTGCCATGTCCTGCCCATCACTGCTGCACTGTCACAGGAATCAAGGAAGAATGCCCTTGCAATCCCTCACTGTGCAGCCTGAAGGAGAGGAGGAACAGCTCTGCAGATGGGCCCTTGGTGACTTGAGTGCTTCCTTCCTGGACCAGGCCTCCTTGCAACCTCAAAGGGTCCTCACCATGCAGGCAGGCCCCAGGCAGGAAAAAGGTCCCCCTCTCTCAACAGTGTTGGCCAGCAGGTGGCCCAAATTGTGCTGACGAGCATCGGCTGTGTGCTGAGGCCCCATATTTGAGTCCTCAACAGTGATCATATGATTTTCATTTCTGTCCCATGTGATCAAAGAGAGTCTTCCAGAAGGTTCTCTCTTGGACATTTACAATCCAGCTCAGAGGCCTTGCCCTGCCCTGCCCTCCCTCCTGTTCTCTAATCATGGCAGTGTCTAGCCCAGTATTGAATAGATTGTAGTGTTTTGTCTCATCATAAATAGATAGACTGTAACTGGTAAAAAAAAAAAAAAAAAAAAGAATATATATTCTGATTTTGTGCAGTGGAACACTCTGTAGACATCTATGAAGTCCATTTCTTCAAAAGCTTGGTTCAGTTCTATTATTTTATTGTTGATATTTTGTCTAGATGATCAGTCTATTTGTGACAGTGGGGTGCTGAGGTCCCCCACTACAATTATATTAGTGCTTATTTGGTTTTCCATGTCCATTAATATTTGTTTTGTATAATTGGGGGCATTAGAATTTGATGCATATATATTTATGATTGCCATCCTTTCCTCTTGGATTGTTCCCTTTACAAGGATGTAATGGCCTTCTTTGTCTCTCTTAATTAGTTTTGGTTTGAAATCTATTTTGTCTGCAAATAAGATAGCTACCCCCACTTTTTTCCAGGTTCCTGTCACATGGAGAACTGTTTTCCATCCTTTCACTTTCAGTCTATGAATTTCTTTGTGAACTAAATGGGTTTCTTATACATATATACACAGCATATTGTTGAGTTTTGCTTCTTAATCCATTTTGCCAGCCTATTTCTTTTGATTGGTGAGTTGAAGCCGTTAACATTCATGGTTATCCTTGGTTCTTGGATTTGCATGGACTTAATTTGTTCCTTTTGTTTCTCTTACTTCTTTCTTTATGGAAACAACAGTTTTCTTGTACACTCTCTGTGTGTCATTTTTCTTGTTTTTATTGACATCACTTACATTAAAATGCACAAACTTTAATAAAAAATTCAGGTTATAACTGATATATACATGGCTTATCCTTGTCATGTTATTTTCCTGTTGTTGGCTTTTTTATTTCTCCTCCTCTCCCTTTAATTTCTTCCCTTGCCTGGTGGATTTGCTCTGTGGGGCCTTATGGAGTTGTGACCTTCATTTTCTTTTTCCAGGATTTTGTTTAGAATTGTTTGGAGTGCTGGTTTGGTATTCATGAAAATTCTCAGGTGTTCTTTGTTGTAGAAGTATCTTATTTCCCCATCAATTTTGAAAGATAATTTTGCAAGATACATCAGTCTAGGTTGGAGGTTGTGTTCCTTTGGGGCTTGAAATACCTCACTCCAGGCTCTCCTGAACTTGAGGGTTTGTGTTGAAAAGTCTGCTGTGATTCTGATGGGCTTCCCTTTGTATGTGATTTGTTTCTTTTCTCTAACTGCTTGTAGTATTTTGTTTTTCAGTTGGGTTTCAGGGATCTTGATCATTATATGTCTAGGTATAGATTTTTTTTGATTATGGCTAGTTGGAGTCCTATATGCCTCACTTACCTGTATGTCAAATTCTTTTGCTCTTTTTGGAAAGTTTTCTGTCATTAATTCTGTGAACAGTTTTTTTGTCATTTGTACTTTCTCCTGATTTTTCATGGATTCCTATCAGTCTTATATTATTCTTCTTTGCATTATCTAGGAGCTACTGGATCAATTTCTCATGGTCCCCTACTATTTTTAAGAGATCTCTCTTTTCATGGTCACTGACCACAATCCTGTCTTCTATATCTAATATTCTGTCTTCACATTCGCTCATTCTGCTGCAAATGCTTTCAATAGTTTTTAATCTTCTGGATATCTGTTTGAATCTGTTTCATGGATTCCATTTCTTTCCTATGTTGGGCATTCCTGGTTTCCATAATGGTCCTGAGCTCATCTATTTTTTTATCTGTTTCTTTTCTAGAGTCTCTAATCATGTCTTTCATTCTGCTCAACATCTCTGTGTTTATCTGGGAAATTATTTCTGTTTTGAATTTTTCTAGAGCTTCATTCATCTGTTTTGTTACTTCCTGTGCCATCAGTGTAGGGTGTCCAGGTGATTGATTATCAGACTTTTCCACCTTGTTTCCCCCAGAATTTGCCTTTGGTAAAACGGTAGCCTGATTTTGTGTCTTGCTTAGGTGCCTTCTCATTTTTATTTTTGTTGTTGGTACTGCTTTTGGTTCAATTCCTGGGTTGATACTTCAATCTTGCTTATTGTAAGTATCTTTGTTGCTTATATTTAGAACTTTTATCCAATGATTGTTTCTCAGTAGTGTCTTCCAGATATATCTGGCCTTTAGGTTTTGAGTCTCTAATGACTCTTATGCCATCACATTTTCAGTATATCAGGAAGAACGTCTGATTTGATCAATCACAACACCATAGCCCAAGTGATACAATCAGCAACCGCAATAGCATCAAGCACAGTTTAGAAAATGACAATTTGTGGTAGTTATTAATCTATTACTTTTAAACATGTGAATTAAGTCAAAATTGAGGACCAGCCCAAAATATGCCTTAGTGAATAAACTCTTCAATATAGCAATTTTTCCCTTTGGGATGGGGACTTAGAAGGAGTTGGGGAGGGAGGAATAGATAGGTATGATAGGGAAAGGTTAGAAGTCAGGCTGGAGGGCAGAGGAAGATCACACAAATTCTAGGAAGCTGTTGAAGAGAAGAGGAGAAGACAGAACAAAACAACAAACACAAAAACAGAACAACCTAACAATAATAGGGAGGATAGAAACTGTATTCACTTTCCTTTAAAAGTAATGACAATCGAGAAAAGGAAAAAGAAAAGAAAAAGTCAGAAAAAAAGAAATTCTAATTAGGACAGGAACAGGAATAAAAAGGGAGAAAAATGAAGAACAAGGTGGGAGAGAGAGAGAGCAAGAGAAAGAGAAAGAAGAGAAAATAAGGGAAAAATTTGAAAAGAAAAAATAGATAAAAATTAGAAAAAATATTAAAAATAAGAGAAAAATTACTTTGAAGATAAAAAATAAAAATAAAGGGCCTCCTTCAGGGTATATCTCTGCTGTCACTATAGACAGTATGGGCAAGAGTGTACAGATCTAAGTCAGTTGGTCTCAGCAGGCCAGCAGCTGTCTCCTGAAGTTCCGGCTGATTTCTGCCTGCAAGGCCCAAATTGAGATCTCTGACCTCCTGCTGTGTTGAACTCTGCAAGGTTCTACTAGGTTCTACTGCAGGTTCCAGCTGCCCTTCCCCTGAAGATAGTCCAGGTTCCGATGGGAAGTGATGTTCCCTCCAACTTACCAACTAACGGTGGTCTGGTGTGCCTTTATTGCAGAGATTTTTTTCACTTTTCCAGTGGGCTTCAATTTTCATCTAGGAGCCTCAGAGAGGCCCTGTTTCTGTTGTTCACTTCTGTTCTATCTTCTGGAGCTCAGCTCAATGTCTTTTCTGACCCACTGCCGCTCTATGCTGTGGATCCAAGTGCTGGCTTGGCCCAGTGGCTGGGGCGGGGTGGGGGGGCTCTACTCCTCTGAGCCAAAGAGGCGGGGCCACCGGATGTCCCGCGCCGCTAGGGGACCTGCGCTCCTCTCTGCAGGGGTGATTTTGCCTATTAAAAAACTGTTTATGGACTTCACTTTTTTTAACCTAAAACTGATATTATATTTACCCATGTTCTAGCTCACTTCTGAGATTATTTCAATCCACAATTGTTAAAGAAAAAATGCCTGCAAAATTAAGCTGGCCATCTTTGCCTCTAACAAACTATGGATAAAAGTAAACTAGAATGGAAAACAAAATGTTTGAGCCTCATAGAATTTACCTGCTCTTACTTGAAGCCACTACTGATTGGTATCAGGACCCACGAAGCAAGCTCATTCTTAAAAATCCTTCAATCTATTCTTTCTTTTACTTTTGTCCCAGGATAGTGGAACCTCAAATGGTAGTGGCCTGCTCCCCATGTAGCCCTAGACCAGGTATCTTTCAGGTGAATCACATTTCTTCTATCACCAGGTGACCATGGTCATGGCAAGTACTCTGTCCTTTTTATAGCTATGAAATGATTGGGTTGAGCTAGCTGCATTCTAAAATTCCTTTTAACTTTACCATCCTTTAGATCTGTGATATCTGTGGTCCCCACATCTGCTTGTCCAACTCCCTACCTCTACCTCACTATTCCTACAGAATCAAATCTATTCATTGGTCCAAAATATCTGCTGCTCTTTCAGTATCCACAAAGGTCCTCCAGCCAAATCTGACCAGGTTGTGGGTCAGAAGAGGCATTTTGTTTCCTATTTTCTTTTGTGCTGTCTGAAAAAAAAAATCACAAGATGTCACTTATAGTGAAGTGTTCTAAGAACACTGAAGTTCTAAAGAGAACTGAACTACTTAGACTGCTCATTTCCATATAACATTAGCTTGAATCCAATGCGTAAAATATTTTTAAAGAGTTTGAGGATGGTAGGCAGAATTTAATAATTTTGGGGGCTTCAAAGTGAAAAAAAAACTAGTTTGAATATTTTGTTTCTTGATTGCTAATCCTAGGTTGGAGTCAATATAACCAAAATAAAAGTGAAAAGTTAAATTATTTGTGGATAAATCTCAAAGAGACAACCTGTTATGAGACCAGGAGTGCTGGGCTTGATCTAGTGGGCATGGTCTAAACTGGGAGGTGAGTGGAGGTTATGAGCTCTAGGGTGATTAGCAGCATCTTTGGCCTCTACTCAGTAGATGCCAGTAACACTGCCCCCCCCGTGTCCTTCCTCTCAGTGTGTGACAAAAGTGTTGTCAGATAGTGCTAGATGTCCCCAGGGGAGCAAGTTCATATAGAACTTGACCTTAAAGTGCCTGAAGACATCACTTACCCACCTGGCATGAGCTGTTCCCAGAAATTCTAGAAAAAGAGAACAACATGCTATTTCAGTTACTTGCATCTTTTAGAGAATAAACTAGGAGCGGTGGTGAAGGCATGTTGGTGCCTTGTTCACCAGATGATGAAATCACTCCTTGTACTTCTAAGCCAGGCTAGATGGTGTCTGCCTCCTGAAGCTTTGCCCATTTCCACCATCTCAATTGCCACTCTGGTTTCCCCTCAGAATTTGAAGGATGTTGGTGTCACAAATGTGAAAGAGAAAGAACCTTTCAAGAAAAACAAAGGATTCACAGTGTCAACACTGTATAAAAATGGGGCAGACTGAGATGGGAAAGGAAGCCATTTCATTTAATATTTCTAGGAATCCATTGGATAATACATTGAAGAAGTCACTAACAGCTTAACAAGAGCAGCCTCATGGGTTTGGGGTGGATGGCTCAATGCAACAGATTAAACAGTGAAAGGAGCCAGGTGTGGTGGCACATGCCTGTAGTCCCAGCACTTGGGAGGCTGAGGCAGGAGGATCATTCTGAGTTCGAGGTCAGCCTAGGATTCATAGTGAGTTCAAGGACAGCCTGAACTACATAGCAAGACTCTGCCTCAAAAAAACAAAATCAAAACTAAACAAACAAAAAAGCCCAAAAAGGGTGAAAGGAAATAAGGGAAGAAGGGAGACATCCAGGGAAGAGTCATGGAGAGCATAGTTCACAGTCTACCCACCTCACTCTCTGTACCAGGGTCCTGGGTTCAAACCTGATCATGCTGTGTGTAAGTGCTCATCTCTTCTTCCAGCAATGAGCCATGTATGTGGAGCAGTGATATGCCACTGAGTCCTCCCTACAGAGGTTGAAAAGAGCCTGGAGTCTTTTCCCTTCTTAACAGATAGCAAAATATGTGTTTGATAAATAGACATTGATTTATGTATGATCCCTGGAGACTTAAAGAGCTATAAAGTAAATTCTACCACTTATCTCCTCTTCTAGAATTCCACATGCCTCTCTTTATCTCAATAGGTTCCTTCCTGTGTACTTCTTTGGGCAGATTTTACACACAAATATATTTGTTACTTGAATAAGCACAATAAATCCTGTCCCACCACTGCAATTGACCTAACCAAACATAAATCTCATAAAGAGAGCTGACACAAATATTCACTGAAGAATTTAGGGGAGAAAAATTTAATTATGGGAGAAGAAGGTCTATGATGCAAGAGGCTTGAACTGGAACCCACAGTAATGGCCAGCTGTCTGCCTCATTTCCTTTTCTTCATAGCACATATCACTATAAGAAAGTCTTAATTTTCATTTTCATCTGCCTTCATAATACTCTGTATGTTTCATGAAAGCAAATTCTCATCAGCAGGATACCCCAAAGCCTAGAACAGTGTCTGATACATACCATATGGTCAGTAAGTGCTGATTGGGTAGGTAGATGTGTGGATGGATGGCTCAATGAGTGGATGGGTGGTGGATGAATGATGGGTGTGGGTGAATGGATAGATGGATGGATCAATGGATGGGTAGGTGAGTTGGTGGATGGATAGATGCAAGGATGGCTGGAAGGACAGGTTAGTTGATCTATCTCTCAGACTGTACAACCCCACCCCCAAAAGGGTCCACCAAGGCTCTGATTATAATCTAATTCCACCCTGATTAAACTGAGTTTTTAATGTTCACACGAGGAAAAGATGTTGACTGACCTTTTTATCTTCTGTTCCAGATGCCTCTTCACTAGGAAGCAGGAAGGTGGATTCCATCAGAATATCGCCTTCTTTGATCAGTCATAAGTAATGCAGAATGACAGTTACCTTCTCAGATCCAAAGAATTACTTCAACCTGAGATTTATTGGTGAGAAGACCTTAGTCTCAGATTACACTGATTCTGTGGATTGTGAAACAGGGCCCTCAAGGGAAGAGGAGGGCCTCAGACCTATTCTGTTTCCCTTGTGGCCTAACACTGAATAGTGGTCATGAAGAGAGAGAAATATGATCATTCCTAGGGATTCCATCCAAGGGAAAAGGATTCACGTTTAGTATGTATTAAAGACATGCTCATTTTAGACACTGATACACATCAAGGGTTTACATAATAAATAACCAAAGGCAGTGGTGGCAAACCTGTGGCACATGTGCCACAGCAGGCTGTTTGTTATCATTGAAAGCTCTAAAAGTTTTTCCATCTCTGACCCAAGGCATGTATAAATATTCTCTGCCTTTGCTCTGCATATAATGTAACCCCTTTGAAAATGTCAGGCTAAGTAGATGCTCTTGTTCAACACAGAATGCTTCAAATACTCAAAAAAAAAAAAAAGCTGATAAAAAAGTTTATCTGGCTGCTGGGCCTGGTGGTGTACACCTGTGATCTTGGGAGCACTTGGGAGGCTAAGGCAGGAGGATTGCCTCAAATTCGAGGGCAGCCTGGGCTACATAGTGAGTTCAAGGGTAACCTAAACTACACAGCAAGATCCTGTCTCAAAGAAAATTGATGTGGCTAAATATTTGGGCTGGTCTCTGGCATCTATGAGGGCCATGGGTCTCTACCGGCTATATGGGCTCCTCTGAGCTGAGTCACAGAATTTCATCCCTCTTCCCTTCCAGTCAGATTCCCACCCCCACCAGTTTTAGAGTGCTCCCTACTTATCTGCATTCCCCGCTTAGGGACTCAATAGTTCCTGGAAATCTAAACTAAAAGCCAACAAGGCAAAGCCTAGTGACCCGTCCTTCACATCCTAAATTGCATGGGTGCTACTAGTTGATCTGTACTTGGAGGAAAAGGCCAGCAAAGGCTCTTGAGGAATAAGTAGCAGCATCAGGCAAAGTGCAGTGGAATGAGCAGAGACGTGAAGGACTGTGGGGGTCTGTGCTGACCTCCCTGCTGACCTCAGCCTTCTCAGCGGTAACTCCTGTTGTGTTCTTCACCAGGACCCCAGAGCTCACTGCTCAATTCTTCTTGCTATGAAGACAAATAAAAAGTAGCTGTTCGATTAGGCCACAATTATGCCTTTCAATTCCTCTGCTGTATATTTAGGGCCCAATAAGCACAGATCAGATAGATAGATAGATAGATAGATAGATAGATAGATAGATAGATAGACAGATTGGTTGCCCAGGATTTAGCTCAGTGGTTCAGGCATCTGCCTCGCAAGTGCAAGGTCCTGAGTTTGATCCCTGGTACCAAAAAAAAAAAAAGGGATAGATACATAGATAGATAGATAGATAGATAGATAGATAGATAGATAGATCTTACCAGCATTTTCCAAGGCCCTGAGGTGGCCCCTTTCTGCCATCTCAGCACTTCTGCAGAGTTCACTCTCCAGACAGCCAAGGTCTTGGCTGCCTTCCTCCTGACCTCAGGATAGATATTCTTTAAAGGACACCTGACTTTTCTTACCTCCGAGGGCAATGACTCATGGTATGCGTTCCACAGCTTCCTAAAGACACTCACGCTCCTTCTTCCTTGATAGATTTTCCAGCTTCTGTAGAAGTAATTGAGGACACCAGGGGGCCTTCCTTCCAGCATTAAAAAAAAAGATGAAAAAGAGTAAATAGCACCAATCACATGGGATGGGGAAAGAATATCTTCTTTAGTATGTTTTAAACTGAGCTATGTCTTACACACAGCAAAGCACACAAACCTTAAGTGTGCAGCTACATGAAATATAAAGTAACCAATACATAAATCAACTTATGGAACATTTTTATCATCACCCCAGAATATTTCCCCATTCCCAGTTAGCACTTATCCCATTTTGACATTACCATCATTTTAATATTTTTCACCCATAGATTATTTTTACTTGTTCTTGAAGTTCATACAATTGGAATCATAGAGTACGTCTCTTTTTGTGTGTTTTGTGTCTGTTACTTAATTTCTTTGTGAGTCATTCAGGTTGCTGCATATATTAGTTTATATTATTTTTGTTTTGGTTTATTGTGAAGCGTTTCATGAAATGAAATAAATATTTCAAAAATGTATCTGTTCATTCTAGGAATATTTTCTATCAACCTGTTGCTATGGTTTGGATCTTTAATGTCTCCTAAAGGCCCATATGTTAAAGTATGGTCCCCAAGGTGGTGCTACTGGGATGTGGTTGGGCCTCTCAGAATAGGGGCCCTGGCAGAAGATCTTTAGGTCAATGGAGCTGCACCCTCAAAGGAATAGTGGGAGTCGGACCCATTTTTCCTCTGCTTCTTGGCTCCTGATGGTGGTTTTGCTCCTCCATGCACTTCCTACCATGATATGCCTCATCTTAGCCACAGTCATGGACTGAACCTCCAAAACTGTGAGCCAAAATAAACCTTTTTCTTTATAAATTGATTATCTTGGGTATTTAGTTGAAGGGATACTGGTTGACACACCTATAGTTGTGTTATCTTATCTTCTGCTATGTCCTTTCTGATGCTAATCCTAAATTCTTAAATGCCACAGGCCATGGTCACAATCTCACTGCTTGACACAGCTCCAGTGAAACCGAGACTATGGCTGAAACCAGGACTCGGTCTTTTGCTTTCGCTTTCCTCGGTAGTAATTACCTTGGTGCTGTACTCCCCGGAAATCACTGAAAGGATAAAAGTCATTACTTCGGAAATGGTTACTAGGCCGGGATTACAGGAAGAAATTGTAAATCCATTTACAGGAAAGCCCCTCACTCATACCTCCGTGAGTAGTGGGGACGTGACATCCATATGCCCTGACTGTACAAAGGGAAATTGGGACATCAACAAATTCATGATGCAGTTATGGCTCTTGGAAGGTCACCCTTGGCCAACACCTATATAACCACAGGGCATACAACAATGAGATCTGACAAAACTTGGCCTAAAGAGGTAGCCTGACCTTGCTAGAATGCTTCTTGTTCCTCAAATGTAAATCTAAGTTAACAAGGGTTCACGTAGCACCCAGAGGAGTATTTAGAACTGGGTGGTCTAAAATAGTTTTTTAGATGATATCAGCTTGCCCTTTAACTCTGTATGAAAACACACTGTGTACGACCCTCGTGCTTACCAAAGCCTTGTGTAATCAAAACAAATATAAGTAAAGTGGTTTCGGCATAACTCAGACAGGCAAGCTGAGCTGCCGACCCTCCACTCAGTGTCTGTTTCATTCTCTCGTTGCCGACTCCACACCTCCTCTCAGGACCTGAACCCCCTGGAGCTGGACTCCGGCACTTAAATTTTGATGCTAAATTTTTGTTTAACTTTTAGAATTCTCATTTTACTTTTTTAAAAAATTCCAGTTCTGTAGTGAAATTTTCCACTCTTTCCTCTCTTTTCTTGAATTAATTCGAACTATTTTAAAATCCTTGTTGGCTCATTCCAATATCTAACTAAATGTTATATGTTCTTCATTATACAACTTTCCTTGTAGCTTCAATTCAAAATGCTATTTCAAGTCTGTAACTTCTGAGATTTACTGCCAAGAGAATTTCCAACAGATCATTCTGATCCCTTCATACACTGACCTTGGGGTTCCTTTGGAGACTAAATGACTCACCAATTTCCTTAAATAAACCAATGCTTATCAGGTTCATACAGGAGCCATATTACACTTAAGAACATCCTAACAGGTCATCTAAAGGTTCCCATGAGGCTGTTCAAAAATGAAATGGTCGGACTCTGGGCCTGCACGTAGAAAGAATCACTCCCCAAGTGACACATGGGGCATCTGATTAAAAGAAAGAAGAATGGATACTGGGCCAAAACAAAGATGTCCATCACCAGCTGAGAGTCATAAGATCCTTACTAAGAAAGGTGCAAAGCCAGAGTCTCACGGAACACGCCAAATCACCCCGCTGCAGACAGGCAGCCACCTGGTTCCACACTACAAAGATGCAGAGGACACCAGAACACCAGACCAAGGTACTGAGTTCCGCTACTCCCGGCCCAGAGGTAGGGGCTTCTGAGCCACCATCCCACTGCTCCTGATCCAGAGGAAGGGGCTGCCCAGCCACCATCCCTCCCGCTGCTCCCAGCCAACAGGAAAGGGCTTTTGGGCCACAATCCCTTCCGCTGCTCCCAGCCCCTGTCCCACCTCTCCCAGATCAGAGGAGGCAATCCGTGCAGGTACTAACAGCCCCCCGGCCAAGTCGAAATGAGAAAACACATAAATAAGTCTCAAAACCAGACTT
>NW_004624786.1:12144849-12155669 GCF_000247695.1 Heterocephalus glaber | reverse complement strand
ATTTCCTTTTGAGTTAGGTGTGTTTCTTGTATACAGCATATTGCTGGATTTTGCTTCTTACTCCATTCTGTCAGTCTACTTCTTTTGATTGGTGAATTGAGGCCATTAACATTGATAGTTATAATTGATAGATGTTGACTCAGCCTTTTCATGATGTTTTACTGTTGTTGGCTCTTATTTCTTTTTCCCTCTTTCGCTTTAGTTTCTTACCTTGCCTGGTGGCTTCCCTCTGTTGAGCCTCATGGAGTTGTGACTTTCATTGGCTTTTTCTAGGATATTGCTTAGAATTGTTTGGATTGCTGGTTTGGTGTTCATGAAATTTCTCAGGTGTTCTTTGTCATGGAAGTATCAAATTTCCCCATTGGTTTTGAAAGATAATTTTGCAGGATACAACAGTCTAGGTTGGAAGTTATTTTCTTTTAGGGCTCGAAATTCTTGACTCCAGGCTCTCCTTGAGTTGAGGGTTTGTGTTGTGAAGTCTGCCGTGATTCTGATGGGCTTCCCTTTATAGGTGATTTGTTTCTTTTCTCTAACTGCCTGTAGGTTTTTGTTCTTCTGTTGGGTTTCTGGGATCTTGACTATTATATGTCTAGGTGTAGATTTTTTTTGATCATGGCTAGCTGTACTTCTATATGCCTCACTTATCTGTATTCCAGTTCTCCACCTCTGTCTGGGAAGTTTTCTACTATTACTTCTGTGAACAGTTTTTTATGTCAATTGTACTTTCTCCTGTTTTTTTGTGGACTCCTATCAGTCTTATGTTTTTCTTCTTTGCATCATCTAGCAGCTGTTGAATTGATTTCTCATAGTCCCTTACTGTTTTTAAGAAACCTCTGTTTTCATGGTCCTTCACCGCAATCCCGTCTTCTATATCTGATATTCTCCCTTCAGATTCTCTTAATCTGCTCTGCATGCTTTCAATGGAGGTTTTACTCTCCTGAATATCTGTTTGAATCTGTTTCATGGATTCCATTTCTTTCTTTTGTTGGGCAATCATGGTTTCCATTTCTTTCTTATGCTGGGCATTCATGGCTTCTAGCATGTTTCTGAGCTCATCTATTTTTTTTTATCAGTTTCTGTTCTAGAGCCTCTAATCATGTCTTTCACTCTGTTCAACATCTCTGTAGTTATCTGGGAGATTTTTTCTGTTTTGAATTTTTCTAGAGCCTCATGTATCTGTTTTGTTACTTCCTGTGCTATCATTTCAGGGTGTCCAGGTGGTTGATTATCAGACTTTTCCACCTCATTTCCCCCAGAATTTGCCTTTTGGTGGGTGGAAGTCTGAGTTTGCGACTTACTTAAATGCCTTCTCATTTTCGTTTTTGGTACTGTCCTTGGTTTAGTTCCTGGGTTGATATTTTGAAGTTGCTTATTGTAAGAACCTTTTTGATGTATTTAGAACCCTTATGGAATGATTGCTTCTCAGAGGTGTCTTCCAGCTATAGCTGATCTCTAGGTTTTGACTCTCTAATGGCTCTGAGGCTATCTCATTTTCATTATACCAGAAAGGACAACTGATTAGATCAATCAGAACACCTTGGCCCAAGTGATACAATCAGTAACACCGTAGCATCAAATACATCTTACAAAATGACAATTTGTGGTAGTTATTGAAGGGCTTCCTTCAAGGTATGTCTGTGCTGTCACAATAGACAACGTGTGCAGCAGTGTGCAGTTATAAGTCAATTTTGTCTCAGTAAGCTAGTCCCAGACCCTTGAGATTCAAGCAGATTATTCCCCAAACAATATAATATAATAACCATTTATGTAGCATTTATGCCATATTAGATATCATAAGTAATCTGAAGATGATCTAAAGTCTATGGGAGGAAGTGTGTAGGTTTTATGCAAAAACTGTGCCCTTTCATATGAGAAACTTGAGCATCAAGGTTTTGGTATCTGATGGAGGTCCTGGAACTAATCCCTGATGGATACTAAACAGCAATTGTGCTGTTAGGAAAATAAACAAATGCAACTCTAAAGAAGGTGCTCAAGAAATGCTTGTCATGAGAGGTGATGTTTGGGACCTTTCTGGATGATGAGCAAAAGCCAGTGTTGTAAAATGAAGGAAAGATTCGGGCACAGAAACAAAGATTATTGTGGCCAGTGCCAAAAAAAGGGAGTCGTGGTACAACATGAGGATGTCCATTGTCCATGCCGGTGGGTTTGAAGCAGGAGGGAACCATGAGCCACTTTCCACATCCACAATTTTACTCTGGATCCTACGTAGGAGGGACTGTAAGAGGGCAAGTGGAGAGGAGGCTATCGCATTGTCTAGGAAGTATTTGGTTGTGTGTAGACTACAACAACAGTTGTGTAGATGGGGAGAAATGCTCAGCTCTTAGATGATCTGTATCGCTCTTAGATTAACTCTGTAAGCTCTGGCTCCTTTTACTTTCCAGTTGCAGTTGGCTTTTGAACATGGTACTCACTCTGAAAGTATCAAGCTCATTATTGTGCTTTACATTTTTGTACAAATTTCCATTTGAAAAGTTATGTGGACCTATTTTCTCATTGGCATTTCATAGCATCCCTGAGATGCAACAAGTCAAATATTAATCTCATCTAAACAGTTTAAGTCACATAACTAGAAAATAGGTCACATAGGAGCTCTTATTTTCTATTCTAGCCTCCCTTACCCCATTTCACACATTTTTCTACCTATAAAAATCAAATAAACATGTTTTTCATGGAACTATGAAAATTTAGCCCATGTTGAAGAAGAATTTATAGTCCGAGATTAAACAGAAGCACTCTGGGAAGCTGGGGCAGGGGAGTTGCAAGTTTGAGCCTAGACTAGACAATTCAGCAACTTATGAGCCTTGTCTCAAAAATAAAAAATTAAAAAACAGGGCTGGAGATGTAGCCTAGTACAAAGGCCCTGGGTTTGATCTCTAGTACTGAATAAATGAGTAAATAAATAAATTAGGAAAACACCTCAGTTTATCTGGACTGTACATGTTGCTGCTGGATTTACTGGCATATAGACTTTGACTGGACAAGGAGAAGTGACCAGAAGGAGGCTTGGTAAGTTTGTGAAAGAAAGTCATAGGGGATGGGAGAAGGAATAAAGCTTTCGAGGATTTAGAAAGTTTTAGAGCCCAAAGAAATTGGAGCAACAAAGCAATACTGTTTGACAAATGAGAAACTCAAATTCTGAAGAGGAAAACATGACATGATGAGATAAATCTGTTCAGTAGATGGTAGGGAAGTAGCTGGACTGGAAACAAACAGCATGAAAGTCACTGAATAATGTTTCTGTTAAAACCTGCATGGAAAACAGGGAGACTGCAGGAAAAAATGCACCTGGAAATGAATCAGATGAAGGGAGACAAGAGCTGAGAAATGGCTGGCTCACTGCTGGTGACTGTCGGTGTCACTCTCTCTGTGCTGACACCTGCTGGTAACACTATTTCCTTTGATGGGGTTGGGAGTGTCCAGTGGATGTCCACGCTTAGACATTGCCTTCTGGAACCAAAGCCTTCACCTCTGCTCTCTGACAGTCCCTAGTCTCTCCTTGTCCACTGCTTTGATTTAGTTATTTTTACCCTGACTCACATTAAACAGTTGTCTTTTGTTTTTTTACCATGGTTCCTTCCCTGGTATATGTTGGTCTTATTGTTTGTCTTTCTCTGCCATCTGATAATGCTGGTGAGGAGAAATTTATAGGAAATATTTTAATTAGGGATTCCCCATTGGGAATCTTATTCCCCAAATAAGATCGAAAGACTATCTGAATGTTTGGCCAGAACCTGGCCAAACTAAATAATCCTTCTATTGGATCCATATTTTTTTCTCTAGACACTTAAGACTTGAACATTCTAGATCTAAACTGTAACAGGTCCTATCTGCCATACCTAGCATATCAGCATATTGCTCCTGGCTGCGTTCAAAGATGATCATAAGCGTTGTCTCAGGCCCATCAATGCCAATTTCAAGACTTTGAATTAATGTCAAGGGGGAAAAACACCAATTTTTTTGTTTTGGAGTGGCTGATTTTGTAGGAGTGGTTCTAAACAAAAAGGGAAGCTCAAAGAAGTTCATAAAAGCTGCTTTTATCCTGAGAATATCTACTGCCCTAGAAAACTAGGTCTTCCATTTTCATGACTTTTGTGATGTAAGTAACAGGAAACAAACCCTAGGAGACCCACAAATAGGTAATAATATTGTGATTAAACTATTAGATTATTACTCTCATATCTGTCTTCCTGTAATAAGATTATAGATTCACATCTTTTGCCAAGTAATTTCAGAATGACATCAAGTAAATGAAATAGAGTATATAACTGGCTTAATGATTTGGAACTCAGCAAGTGATTTTCTTTGAGCCCATTCAAGCCACTGTAGTTGACCTGTAGATCCATATGTAAGAAATAAATGCTTACTCTTACAATCTTTGAGACTTTGGCACTATTTGTTATCATTGCAAAATCTAGTAATACACTCACGAAGCTTGATCCCAGATGTCTGAGTCTCAGTGTCAGGGTTAGCCAACAGTAAGCCTATAATCTTTCTTCCAATATCAGAGGACTACAAGGGACAGTGTACATGCAGTAAGAAATTATTACCGTAAGTACGTCTTCCTGTGAATTTGAAGCATAGATTTATATTATCTGGGATCTCCAGGAACCCTGGTACTGAGTTAGCTTGAAGAATTCTGGGGCTTTTAATGTCCCTAAGTCATGGAAGGAGCAAACCCTATGTGGAGGAACTACCACCATAGGCCTCAAGGAGTTTGTACTCCAAAAACAGTATCTATTCTAAAATGTCAAATTCGAAGTAAAAAATAATTATGCACACAGAAAAAAAGACAACAGGCCATTATAAGTGAGAAACTAAACAATAGAAACACAAATTAGGAAACAATTAATGCCTATGATGTTTTTGAAAGAAAAAGATAACTCTAATGTTGTCTTTGGTGAATAATAAACTATAATTACTGTCAGAACTGAAAAACAAAAGCTTCTAGTAATAAAATAACCCCCAAGCCCCACAATGACCTTAAATAGAAAATATTATATTGCTAATTAACACTATAAAATAAGATTATATGAAATTATATAAAATATAACTCAGAAAAGCAGAAATGAAGAATCCAAAAAAGATGTTATGAGACAATGCGTGAGTTCCTATGTATCCAACTGAAGTCATAAAAAAGGAATGATAGGCATAACAAAGCAAAGACAATATCAGAAAGTATAAACTCTAAAGAATGGATGCTTCTATCTAGATGTTTAATCAAACAGGATAAACACAATAAAATATAAGGGAGAATTCCACACTGAAATCTATAATTATTGAGAAAAAATTTTAAAGATCTAAATCCATCTAGTTTTTTTTCCAAAAAACACTATAAAAGACCTTCATGAAAAAAGTTGGACAAATTTAAATATGAACTAGATACTAGAAAAATTATTATTTTTAACTATAACAATGATGTTATATAGGAGTATGTCCCTATATTTTAGGAAATGCATATTAAAGTATTTATGAGTAATTTTCTTGATGTCTGCAACTTATTTTCAAATGGTTTATCTTTAAAATATATGTATGTATATACTAAAGATATAAAGCAAAATGACAATATGCTATTAACTGTTGAATCTGGGGAGAAAGGGACAACAACATGCTCATGGCATTTTCTGGTCTTTCGACTTTTCCAAATACTCAGTTTTTTATAATAAAAGGTTAAGGGGTCTGTTTTCCTCCTCTGTGCTAATTAAGTTTTTGCCATGGTTATGCACTAGTTTTAATTGCAAAAGTAATTAATGAAAAGCAGTAAACATTTTATAGACAATGCAATGAGTCCCCACCACCACCACTTTTTCTAAGGATATTCACTTGTTTAGGGAATGTACAGACCAATTCAGGCTAAAAACTTATTTGCTGTATAAGAAAAATACCAAGAGGTGATCTTATCCGTTTCTGTATTTACAAAACTACATCATGGATGTACAAACTAACATGTAAAATATCCCATTCCCCATCTCTCTTTACGGGTTCATTTTCTGTGGTGTCCACAACTACTAGGTCAGCTTCCAGTCAGTATGCAGACTGAATTGAAATAAAAGACTTTTTCCTCTTATTCTAGGAATGATATAAAACAACCAAAGGTATTTACAAGGTATAGTAAAGCTCAAAAATAAAGAATGGATTTCTCCAGTTGCTGGTTAAAAAAGAACTTCAAAGTCAGAACACTGAACAGATGTTAAACAGCTCAAAGACTATTGGAATTGAACAATGGTTGGGTTTTTATGCCCTGTAGGGTTAAAGGAGTTTTATCTCTGGAAGGCTGGACAAGAGGGCATAATCATGAGCTATCCGTACAAAGCTTGTGCCCATGAAGAGATAGATGCCCATTCATATACGAAATGGGAATAGAAGAATTTTACTTGCAGTTATCAATGTATTGCCTTCTAATTCACCCTTTGTAGCCTGCTGGTGAAAACTGATCTGAGCTCCTTAAATATTTTTCCATTTCTACTTGTATGATGCCAAGTTTTGCCAGTAGAGAGCACTGGAGACAGGTTGGAGAAAGAAATGGTTTTCTGTCCAGTGTCTGGGGTGTTTCTCTCAGCAGGCTTCTACAGTGTGTGCATGGCTTCCCCACTACCCATCTCTGGCAGTGCAGGCAGCATTTCAGCTCCAGGGTCTTCAGTGCAGGTGGCTTCTCTAATGCCCAGCTCCTGCAGTGTGTGGCAATCAGCAGGGCCCAGTACGAGCAGCTTTCCCAGCAAACCCTTGAAATATTCAGTGGGAGACACTTCCCATGAAGTTTCCCCCAACCCCCTGAAAAGTAGATTTCCAACACAACCCCACTCAAGTGTTCTGCCATCCAGTGGGCCACAGCTGTGCTGGATGTCAGGTGAACATCTCAGCCCTAGAGGAGATGGGATCTCAACCTTGAATGTTCTATCTCAGCTCCATAGATAAAGGCTGTTCCTTTTTTTTGGGTACCAGGGATCGAACTTGGGTCCTTGCGCTTGCAAGGCAGGTGGCAGAACCACTGAGCTAAATCCCCAGCCCAAGGCTGTTCCTTATATCTGCTATCTAAGCCCTTTAGAATGCTCTTTACTTCTTATGAGGCAACTCCTCAATATGCTCATCATGATATAATTTATATAGTATATTTCTTAACATTAAATTTATTGAAAGAACTGTATGGTATCTGTCTTTTGATTGGACCCTGACATGAACACAGCAACAGGATCTGAAACCAAGAAAAGGATGGAAAGGAAATAAACTCAACTTTCTCTCTGCTGTTCTGGGGCCTGGCAGAAAACCCAACCTCCAAACAACCAGAAGCAGGTTCAAGAGTAGCCTTTCCTTCTTGGAGATCCAGTGTCCTGATGGGCAAAATATATCATAACTGAATGCAACTATTCTCTCAGTTTTAAAATTCAAGTTCTTCCTAAGTCCTGCACACCCCAAGAATGCTATTTCTGCAAGAGACTTGTTTGCCAGTTGAAACATTTGTTTCACTCTCTTCCTAAATCTTCCCTTAAAATTTATAATGCTGTCTTTAATTAGATTGAAATAGACACAATAAAAATGAGAATTCACTGAACATTTTAATATCCTAGGTACTATTCCAAATATTTAAAATAAGTATGATTCTCATAATAACTCAGGGAGATATGCTCTATTACCAACCTCATTTCACAGATGAGAAATTTGCCCAAATCATGTTTCTATGGTTTGGATGTGGTTTGTCCTGCAAAGGTTCTTGTGCCGGCAGCTTGGTCCCCAGGGTAGGTAGCCATGTTGAGGTAATGGAACTTTTAAGAAATGTGGTCTAGTGAAGGTGATTGGGTCTTCAGAGAAGCTGAACATAGTTCTTGCAGAGCTGAGTTAGTTTTCACAACAGTGGATTATTATAAAGCAAGGCTACCCCCATACACTTGGACTCTTCTGCAGATGGCCATTTCCCCTTTCATTTCTCCCCATGTTGTGACACAGCTGGGGGGAAACACTTGACAAAGGCCAGCACCACGCTGTTTGGACTTTCCAACCACCAGAATCATGAGGCATATAAACTTCTTTTCTATGTAAGTTACTTGGCCTCAAATATTTTGTTATAACAACCCAAAACAGACTAACCGACATGTACCTAGTAGTGTGTCTGGTCATCGAATCCAGAAAATCTGACTCCAGAGCCTATGGTTTAGGTCTGAGATGCCCCACAAAGGCCCATGTATTAACCTTGGCACTACTGGGAGGTGATGGAACCATTAAAAGGCGGGTCCTAGTGGGAGATTTTAGGTCACTAGGGGTGCGGCCTTGAAGAAGACTGTGGGATCCAGTATTTTCCTCTTTCTCTCTTTCCTGTCCCAGCCATGAAGTAAAGAGTTTCCCCACATGCTCCCACCAGGATGTGCTGCCCCACCACAAGCCCAAATCCCAAGGGTCAACCAAACACAGGCCAAAGCCTCCAAAACTGTGAGCCAAAACTCAGGCAGTCCTGTTATTCTGTCTCACATGGAATTATCATGCTCTTCTTCCCTTTACTTCATATAAGCCCTACACTAAGATTCCTTTATTTTTGTCAGGAAATAATTCTGAATTGCTTCATAAAGTCTTTGTCAGGGGTTGGCTCACTCTTCTTTAGGTGTAGATAAGGGTTTAATGTCTTCCTTCAGGCCAGTGTAGAAGCTCTCATTGGAAGTATTTCCTCCATTGTCCTCAGCCCCTGATGCAAACAGAAGATACAGGGTCATCTGTGAGATACCATTGTGGGAAATGTGTGTGCATAGGGTAGAGTGGTCCAAGGGAATACACATGGGAGGAAGGAGAAGTCAGATCCAAGCAGACAAATGTATTCTGTAAAAGTTATGATTGATGTCCAGCTCCCATGATTCACTAACAGCAACAGTCAAGGACAAATAGAAGGCAAATAATACTGCAATAGTCATCACCTAAGGAAAGAGAGGCTTTCTTTCCATTCTACCAATAACAATTCTTTTTTTTCCCATTAAAAATATCTTTAGATATACAAATCCCTTCATACCATAATGTAACTCAATGTAACAAGAGAAAGTTTTTCCCTTATGAAATTTATAAAAAATGACACTCAGGAGATCATTTCTTTTTTGAGGGACCTTCTTGTTTTTAATAGCAAAGACTTAGACATACTCTAAATGCACCTTAATTGGGAGACAGTTAAATTATGGCTCATTTGCTGTAGCAAGTTATAAGCAGTATTCGAAAAGAACAGAGATCTAGCGAGATCTGGGAAAAGCGCCAGAATATTTAAAGTTCTAAAAAAGCAAGTAGCAGGGCCAGGATTTAGCTCAGTGGTTCCACCACCTGCCTCGAAAGCGAAAGGACCTGAGTACCAAAAAAAAAGCAAGTAGCAAAACAACAATTATAGTATGGTGATATATAATTAAAAACAAAGAGACAGGGGTGTGTTTTATGGGTAGAATACACACTTACCATGTGCAAAGCCCAGAGTTTGATCCCTAGCAACACCCCCCAAAAAACCCAAAAGATAAATTTTCTGTAGTGGAGTAGATTTATTGAATGTATGTCTTCCAACCTGGAAACAGCCTCCTAACCTTTCCCCACCTAAGCCCAACTGAGAATATATCAATTGCTCACTGGAAGCAAAGAGTCACACATTAAAATTAAACTCAAAGATTAAAAATAAACTCAAAGATCACTACATGAAGGAAAGCAAAATGAATAAGAAGTACAAGATTTTCTCCTTGCCAGATTTGTATTTCAAATCTCTCGTCTAGATGTCTACATTTTGGCTTGATTTTGCTGAAATAATTTTCACTATTTGCATTAAAATTATTATTAGCCCTTTCTTTCCTTATAATCATTTGTGTTTCAATAATCCTCACTATATCTTAAATTCCAACTGCATTCTATTTCTATTTCAGATTTGTCGATGTAAATTATGAGGTCCATTGCTCTTCATTTTTTGTCCTGTACTCTTCATCTTTCGTTATGTTTGTTCAGACTCTGGGATTATTTGGTTAAATCATAGTCTGAATAGAGGGCAGACTCCAGTTCTCCTACAACTAACTGGATGACCTTCATCAAATGATTGGGCTGAACCACATTAAAGTGCTAGTTGTATAGATTTAAAACACATGGGAGATAAATCTGATCCAAATTAAACAGAACTAGAACAGATAAATGTGATCCACATTAAATATTTAAATTCCATATGCATTATAGTCTCAAGGTCCATCCATTTTCCTACAAATGACTCAACTGTATCCTTCCTTATGCCTGAGTAGTACTCCACTATGTGTAAATACCATACTTTCTTTACCTATTCATCTGTTGGTGGACATATAGTCCACTCCCAAGATTTAGCTATTATAAATTGTCCTGCCCTAAACATGGGTGTGCAGGTATTACTGTAATCTGATGTTTTGGGGGTTTTTTGGTTTTTGTTTTTTGTTTTTGGTACCAGGGATCAAACTCGGAACCTTGCACTTGTGAGGCAGGCAGTGAAACCACTGGGCTAAATCCCCAGCCCTGTAATCTGATTTTTTTAACTCTTTCAGGAAGACACCCAGAAAAGGTATAGCTGGGTCAAAAGGAATTTCCATATTTAGTTTTTCTGGGGATCTCCATACTGATATCCATAGTGGTTGTACCAGTTTACATTCCCATCAACCATGTAGGTGGGTTCTGCTCAACCTCATCAGCATGTTTTATTTTGTTTCTTTTTGCTTTTTTGAGTTCTTGGTGATACTCATTCTCTCTGGAGTAGGATGGAATCTCAGTGTTGTTCTGATTGGCATTTCTCTAATGGCCAAAAATATTGAACATTTCTTTTTTTTTTTTTTTTCTTTCTTTTT
>NW_004624786.1:11990180-12127024 GCF_000247695.1 Heterocephalus glaber | reverse complement strand
AAAAATAAGAACCAAGATGCATTATATAAAGGTACAATTCCTAATGAGAAATGTAATTGTGTTGTATACCTACAATGTACCAATAAAAGAATTTAATACCAAAAAAAAAAAACCAAACAAATCCATTGGTCTATTTCTTCTGTAGTAGTGGACTAGAAGATTTTAAATCTCCAGAATCAATTCATTTCACCTAGCTGCCTTATGCATGCATCTTATTAGCCCTCTGAAAATCCACCCTATGTCACTTGGGCTATCTCCTCAGGTCCCAGAGCAAGGTGTCCTAGAAACAAAGATCTTTAGTTCTTAGAGCACATCTAACTTGAATCACAGAGGGTCCTGGTAATAGTGATATCTAATGTCTGCTGATGAACTCATCTACTGCAGCAGTGCTATGAGTTAGGTCCTGTGACATCTCCACTTAGCAGATGAGGGAAGGAGGCACAGAGATGTAAGTAACCAGCCCAAAGTCAAATTGCTAGATGATGGCAGAGTAGGCTTTGAACCCAAGCAGTCTGGTATTTATATATCCACTAACTGAAGATTCTTAGGCCTAGAGAGGCCTCCAGAGAGCAAGGGACAGGAAGACTAGACAGAAGTAACTTCGCTGATGTTATTCAGCTACTCCATGACAAAACTTTCACTTAGGCTCTTGTGCCCTAGTTCAAGGTGCCTCTCCGTGGCAAGCAGAATAGGGAGATGCCATCAGGTCAGACGCGAAAGTGCCCAAAGACCAAACCAACCAAGACTTCAGAAGTCCTTCCCCTTAGACCCAAAGGTTAAGCAGACATTACTGGATCCCAGTGTCTTTGCAATCTCAGTTTGGACCCAACCCAGTGCGCCCTGAAAAACAGCTCCATGGGTTCCAATTCGCTCTCCTGAGTGTGGCTACTCGGGCCATGTCTACTACATACATAGAGCTGTTTCTCAGGTCCAGCCCTTTGAACTTCCCAATTTCTCATGCCCCAATCTGCAGAACGAAATTAACCCTGATTTTCAACCTCCATCCTGTGAAATCACAGAGCCTCTGCCCTGTCCTTGACCATACCATGTACATCCATGTCCTGTCCTGATGTCTACAGGAAATGTATGGGCACAGAAACCTCCTGCAACAACAGTCCTGGCCTCCATTGTGGTGTTGTGGTAATGTCACACCAAGTTTTGCTCACTGAGGATGTTTTTGGAAACATCTGGGGGCAACAAATTCCACCCAGATGAAAATATAATCTGTGGTATAAGAGAATATATTCATACATATAAAGGACATTTTAGAATTTAGATATAAGGAAGATGAAGTTGGATCACTCTCATGGCTTATTTGTAGTTCTCTCTTGCCCAGATTTAAAGCTGGCATGTAAGAATTGGTACTGTTCATACACAGAACTTCTCAGGCCACCTTGGCATGTTTCACTTGTGGGGTTAACTTGCCATCAATCTAAAGAGAGGGACCAGGATTTAGTAGTGCATATGAGTAATCTGTTTCCACAACAAATACAGTGATTACACCCTTCTTCTTATTCAGAGAAGGCTCTTATTAGAGACCTTTTTCTTTTCTTGCTCATTTAAGTAGAAGTTCTGGGGGCAAGTGTTTGAAGAGCTGACAGAGCTTGCAGGAACCCATCAAGAAATATGGAAATGCCTCAAAATGTGTCCAATTTAGCTCAATTTACATCAATCTCAGCTGCTATAAGAGGATGCTGTACCTCTATTTTTTTTGCTGCAATTTTCCATGCTGTCAGAAAAAAATGAGAAAATAAAGCTAGAAGAACAAAAAGCAATTCTCCTAAAAGTAGAAACATGAAGATTCACTTTAGACAGATCACATTTGAAATTATATCTGGCTCAATGCCCTTGGATGCAGCTCTGAGGAACGATCCTGTCACTACTGAGATGCTCCCTATCGGGTGGGGAGAGGTCTGTGCAGGACAGGTGTGCTGGAGCTGGGCCTCAGTGAGTGCTCCTGGACTCCTCTGCCTCGTCTCCCACCTCTCTTGGCTACATGTCTGTCTCATTGTCTGGCACTGAAGACCAGCATGTCCACAGAGTGGGCGCATTGGCACCCATTTCATATTACAGCCTCCTATTTTCACTACCAGAGAGGGACTTAAGAGTCACAATTTCTGTCCCTCAAGATTAAAAATATACTTTTGAATAACTCATGAGTTGAAGAAGCAATAAAAAGGGAAGTCAGAGGGTATTTTGACCTAAATGAAAAAGAGAACACCACATATCAGAATCTGGAATATCACTGAAGCAGTTCTTAGGACAACATTTAGGACATGAAATTTCTTTATTAGGAAAGAAAAAGAATCTCTGATTGGGCTGGGGATTTAGCTCAGTGGTTTCGATGCCTGCTATGCAAGCGCAAGGACCCGAGTTCGATCCCCGGTACCAAAAAAAGAATCTCTGATCAAGCCCTTCAGTGTCCTTTTAAAAACTAGAAAAAGAGCAAATTAAATCCCCATTAAACAGGAGAAAGGATATATAAAGATAAGAACAGAAAAAAATGAGATAGAAATAAGAAAAAAATTAAAGCAAATCAAGGAAACCAAAAGGTGGTTCTTGAGAATGTAAGTAAAATTGATAAAGTTTTAGCCAGAGTGATCAGGCAAAAAATTGAGAAGACACAAATTTCCAATATCAGAAATGACAGCAGTAGCATCACTACAGATTAAGCAGATTTTCAAAGAACAATACCAAGATTTTATCCCAGTAAGTTGAACAACTTAGATGAAATATGTAAATCCTTTGAAAGATACAAACTACCAAAGCTCACACCAGAAGCAAGATAATCTGAATAGTTTACTTTCTTTTAAAAAAAAATTGAATCTGGGCTCTGGGCTGTGGATGTAACTCAGTGGCTCTATGCCTGCCTGGCAAGCATAAGATTCTGAGTTTGATCCCTGGTACCAAAGATAAATAAATAAATAAATATATAGTTAAAAGCTTCCACCTCCCCCCCTCCCCAATAAAAACCTTCAAGCTCAAATGATGTCACTGACAAAATCTACCAAACATTTATGGCATAAATAACACTAAACAAATTCTTCAGAAAATCAAAGAGGAGAAAATATTTCTCAACTCATTGTATATATCTAGCATTACTGTGATACAAAAACTAGACAGATATTTCAAGGACAGAAACAGATCAATAACTCTCATGAGCATAGATACAAAAAATGTAAATAAAACTTTAGAAAACAAAATCCATCAATGTAAAAAAAAGAATAGAATATCATAGCCAAGTAAGGTTTATTCCAGGAATATGAGGCTGTTTCAATTCAAAAATAAATCCATATAATTCAATGCTAACAGATTAAAAAGAAAATCTCATGATCATCTCAAAAGAGGAAGAAGGAATATTTCCAAAATCCAAGTTCATTATTGTTGTTTTTTAAAAGGAATAAAAGAAAAGTCCTCAATTTAATCAGAATAGCTACAAAAAAAATGTATAACACATTTTTAATGGAGAAACTCAGAGCTCTTTCCCTTCGTGATAAGAAAGAAGACAGTAATATTTGCCCTCACTAGTATTTAACATTATGCTAGAGTTTCTGGTGCAATTTGGCCAATACATATTACTAGCATAATAGGATCAGTAAAGGAAATAAGGCCATACAGATCATAGGAAGAAGGAAAATTATCTTTATCTACATATAATTATCTATGTAGAAAGTACTCCAGTATCTATACAAAAACTACTAGAAAAAAATTATTGAAGTAAGGTCCAGCATACAAGGTCAATAGACAAAATTAATTGTATTTTTAAATACCAGCAAAAAATAAATAAAAGATTTTTACAATACCATCAAAAATATGAAAATTTAAGGATAAATTTGACAACATATGTGCAAGACATGTATATTGAAAATTACAAGACAGTACAATGGAATTTTGATTCATGAACTTAATTCTTTCCACAATTTTGGTTGCAGAATTTGAACTAAGTTCATGAACCAAAATACCACTGTACTTAGAGATAAGTTAAAACAAAAAAACCTAAATATATGGAGAGATATACCATGTCCATGGATTGGAAGTCCATGGATTGTTAAGATACCTTAACATAAGAACTGTCTATTAAGTTCTCCCCAGTTGTCCTGTTGATTCAGTGTAGTCCCAAGTAACATTTTGAGAGCTTTATTGAAATTGACAAGTTGATTCTAAATTTTATATAGAAATGGAAAGAACCCAAAAGATTCAAAAGAAGTTTGAAAATGAACAATTAAATGGCACAACTTACACTACCTGACTTCAAGATTTTTGTAAAGTTAAATAACCAGACAATGCAGTATTGATTTTGGGTAAGTAGGTTAGTGGAATAGACCCTAAAAAATACACCCATAAATAGTCTATTCATTTTCAACAAAGATGCTGAGGTAATTTAATAGGGAAAAAGATATTTTTTTCATTGATTTATACAAAAATTAACTCCAATGCATCATCGACATTATAAGATGTCTGGAAGAAAACATAAGAGAAAAATTATTCTAAGCTTGGGCTAGACGGATTTCTTAGATATGGCGCCAAAAGCATAATCTTTAAAAGAAAAATTTTGATAAATTTGACTTCTTCAAAATTAAAAAAAATACTCTTGAAAAGACACTGTAAAGAGAATAAAAAAGAAACATGTTACAGTTTGGGAGAAAATATTCCAAAGATGACTTGTATCTAGAATACATTAAGAACTCAAAAATTCTGGTTTTGTGAGAAATAAATTCATAGATTCTATAGGCTGCTGGATTACTCTACGAGGTGAGATTTTACCATGTTTCATGTAGGAAAGCTAAGAAATTGCTTGATGAAAAATGAGCTATGACCATTGGAACTGGGGTATCTGAGAGGATCCAAAAGGCTTAAACTCTACTGAATCTGTGCACTCCTTTGCAATTATTCCCATTATACTTCTTGTCTGATCAAATTATGGCCCCCTTTTGGAATCATACTAATATTTCCCTCATACTCTGTATTTCATTGTTTCTTCCTTAGCAGTCAAAGCCAAAACTCAACACAGCTTTAGAATGCAATGGAGCTGGGTGGTGGGAAAGGAGGCACAGTGAGGGATTTCAAGGAAAAGTCTTAGAAATTCCTTAAAATAGGAAAAAACTTTTTGAAGATGACTTTTTTTGAGTAGTGAGTCAGAGTAGATAAAAATGAGACTTGGAATATGGCTCAACAATGATATGGATACAATTAATCTATCTTGAAAAATCAGCTTGCTATGATTCTAAGAGCTTGCAGGTTTGGCTAACATAACCCAGACCTAACTGTGGTTAAAGAAAAGAAAAGGAATCAAATGACTGCTACTAAAGGAAGGAATCCAAAGTCTTCAGGAGACAGGAAGGGGCCGTGGCTCTCTCCTGTGTGTTCTGTCACACATGGCTTCATACATTTACCAAACTTTCCATCTGGCTATGAATAACAGATGAATGATGTAAGCAACAAGGTCTTTGTGAAGCACATCATGGCCACACTCAAGTTAAATAGGAATGCTGCTGGGTAAGGCTGCTGTTCAAAAAGAACCTTGACCTTGGTAGCAATAGGAGAAGTCCCAAGGGGCCAATCCTGTGTAATGCTGATTAACCATCAGGAGTCAAGTGGGTCATATGTAATTGGAGAATGCTGTTGATGGCTTGGTGCTCCAGAAGTTAAATCACCAGGCAGGCTACTCAGGTGTTAATTACTTCTGACAACCAAAAATTCTCAGGTATGGAAAACTAGAAACCTAACTTGCTTTAAGGAGTCTTTCTTCCTTCCTTCTTCCCTTTCTTCCTTTCTTCCTTCCTTCTTCTTTTTCTTTCTTTCCTTTTTTGTAAAGATCAAACCCAGGGGTGGTGCATCACTGAGCTACATCCCCAGCCCTTTTTATTTTTTGAGACCAGGTCTTGCTAATTTGCCCAAGTTGACCTCGAATTTACAGTCCTTCTGCTTCAACCTCCTGAGAAGCCAAGATTTAACCTGTGTGCCACCAGATCTGGCAGTAGTCAATTTTTTATCCTTACCTGAGTCAGTTCATGGATCCAGACTCCCTTGAGTGACAGGATGTCTGGGTACCATTGTACTCACCTACCACATCTGCCACAGAAGCTTCTCTCCCAGCAATCCCCAAAAGAAACTGCGGTCATTAGCCTGGGCTGAACACAAATTCTCTGGAACCCAGAATACCAGAGAGCTTTGTCACTTTGAATGATTGCTTATAGTGACTGAGGAATAAATAGTTCTAACCCAACTTTGCATCTTGGCACGCCCATGGAAGCTAGGCCCTTTCTGGTGATAGTTCAATATTCTGAGTGTTTCATTCACTGGCTATAGTAAATAGGAAATAGCAGAATGCCGTACTAGTTTCCTCTCACCAAGTTTCATGTAACCTGTATACTTCCATACTCGAGAATTATTTACATTTATTTACCTAAAATTATGTTTTCTAGCTCCTTGTCTTCTCCAACAAGAATACCCAATTGCTTAAAAGCAAGAACCACATTTAAATGATTCCTCTTATGTTCCAGATGGAAATTGTGTTTCCTATCTAGTGGACCTTCAGGTGTTCATAAATTCTGCTGGGATCAGACAAGTGTTATTGGAGCTGGCCCTCCCAATAGATAAAGCAAATCAAAGGCAATTGCAACCCCAGAAATTAGAGCCATAAAGACTCAAGTCCAACTTGCTATATCCTAATTGCTATTATATGTTCACTCAGCTCACCAGTTTAGAGCAAAAAGTTAGTGGTATTTGGAGAATATCTATCAAAGACTTAATCAAGTGGTGAGGCCAATGATGAGGCCTTCTCCAAATGCTGTGTCCTGGCTGAAAGAAATACAGCACTTGGAAATAAACTATTGATCTGGAAAATGCATTTTTCTTCATTTTGATGAACAGGAAATACCAGAAGCAATTTGGTTCTGACAAATTGCTGACAGGATTAGTAGTCTATCTTCAAAGGTGCAGCATTGAAATGGAGGGAGAACCCCAGAGCCACCACTGCCTGGGTTTGAATCCGGGCTTTGCCACTCACTAGTTGTGTGACCTTAGGCAAATTACTTAACCTCTCTGAGCCTGTTTCCTCAACTGTAAGAGAGAGATAACTGTATCTACCTCAAAATATTACGAGTCAAATTAGTTTCATATTGTAAAGTGCTTTGAAGAGTGTCTGACACACAGTTCAGTGCAGTATAAATGCTAGTCGGCTGTAATTATTAACTATCTTTGTAGCTCCAAGATGAACTCAAGTCATCAGGGTGCTTCTGACTCACCGTTCCTCTGGACTTGGTGGCGCTGGCCCATTGTAGGTGATATCAAGATGGGGTGCAGTCAGCAGACACTTGTTCCCAGTACTGTGACTGTGTAATTCTTCTCTACTATGGCACCTTTTCCTTGGGGCTTTTGGGCCCGTGTAGATTCCAGCATCACCAGTATGACCTCCCAGCCAAAAGCTTGCAAGCCCTTCCTTGCACTAGCAGACAAATGGAGGATGGAGGAGGAGGACCCAATCTGGGGGCCACTTTAGGAGTGAGGGGAGGGTTATCACCAGCAGACCAGTGACCATCCATCCCCCATACAGCAGAGAGAGACCCAGGCCAAGGATTTGGCTGCCAGAGGAGGTGTGGGAGGCAGCTTTTCTGCATCCTGAGCCCACTCCATCCCTGTCTATGCTCCCATCTGGCTCAGTGGCTTTCAACTTTTCTCTAACCTTGACTTACAAATTTCCAGGGAGATCTTATGATTGAAAAAGAAGCACCCAAGTAGTTGTTGTACCTCCCCATTAAGCATCATCTGATTGGATGCCTGCAGCCAGCAGTCAGATGCAATGTCGAGATGGAACCGTGGTTCTACCACTCCAATCTGGGCAGAAATCTGTCTCACCCACTTCCTATGCTTTCTTTTTATGAACCTTCCTACTGATTCCTTCTAGAGGGAGAAGCAGCCTCAAAAGAGGGATGCAATGGGACCTCGAGCATCCTTGTTGAAAACCTGAGATAGCAGAGATATCCACCAGGGTCTGACCTCTTTCTAAACCTCCAGTGTTGGGAGCCTGGAGTCGATGTCCCAACTCATGATGCATCAGAGAACACTGCTAACAACTAGAACTCTTCCATGATACTCCAAAAAATACAAGGCTATCCCAAAGCTAATCCTTATAGGAACTAAGCCTGGAGAATGTGAGTTATAACTCAGCCTCTTAGCAGATAATGAAAGTGAAGCTGAGCTGGGAGCACAGGAATAAATTGCTCTGACCACCAACACAGGAGAAACAACCAACTAATGCAGGAAGAATACTAAACTCCTGTCACCCCAGAGGACTTGGACAACCTTGTCTTCCACATGGCCCAAGAGCACATCAAAGTAAGACTCAAAGCAATATGGACTTCTGTTGGGATCCAAAACCACGGGCCTCAGGATACGTACTGCCTGCTAGGGTCAGGAAGCTGCTTCTTTCACTTTCTTCATTATCTCAGTTCTTTCCATCCTTCCCAACTGTCGCTCAGAACAAAGGTTAAGTTGACTTTTCCATTGGAATAAAATAGGACACCATTCCTCCTTAAGGAAACAATTTTAAAAGCACCACAGCAGAGCCATGCCAACAAGTCACACTATGTATCTGAGGGAAGACTGAATTCCTGGGGCCAGATGTTTGAACTAATGATTCCCATTAGAAAGGAAGCATTTCTGGAAAACAGTAATGTGCAGAGTTGCCAGTGATCTTAACTGTGGGTCCCCCGGCCTGGGGTCAGGCTTAACAGCTCCTTAGTAAGAAATGACAGAACATTTTTAAGAACAAATGCTACTGACGTGCACATAAAGCTGTAGAAAACACACAGTCCACCGAGGCAAGCTAGTCTCAGGTGCTGGCAAGTCCAAGCCCTCCACAGAGAGGCAGACCTGAGACTTCCACTTCTAAACAAAGAAGTCATTTTAATGATCAGTACTTTTAAATTTTAGAAAGAAGTAACTACTCATGGAGAGCCACGGCAGTGCGCCAAGTAACCACAGCAGGAATAAGGCCATTTATCAAACATCAGTAACTCAGCCAGCCATTTGCACATTTCACTGATGCGATTTTATTAAAATGGCACATAGATTTCTTACTTATATTTTTTGTTAAAACTTCCTTTTTTCCCCCTGGTATCAAAATAGTTATCTTTTTAAAATACCTTGTTAAAGTCTAATAGTTACATTGTTATGTATTAAATACTCTCCTAAAATAGCAATCATTTCTCTTCCATCTCTCCTAGAACCTTGTCTTACCATAACTATCATTTTTTTCTTTTATTATTTGTTTCTGTTTTTGTTTTGGCATCTTTTAAATTTATGCACAGAAGCATTAAAGGGAAAAGATTTCCCTTGTAAGCCCACCATTTAAAAACAAAGAAAGAAAGAAAAAGAAAAAGCCAGTGACAATATTTGACATGACACTGGATTCATTTAGCACAGGCACTCAGACCATGACCTTATTTAAACAAAATCATCAGTTCGTGCCTAGAAATAGTAATGTTGACCCAACATCGCCCTCTAGTGGCAAGGCTATATCAAAGCACCCAACAATACAATAGGGTATGTACAGTATTTGGACGGTATTTGAACAGGAGGCGCTCAGAGTCCAGTTATAGAGATCAAACACATTTTTTCTTTCACAGGTTACAAGACAACTGGAGTCCTGAAAATTCACTCTGAACACAGACTGCCCTCAGCTACTCCCTGCAAATTCCCATCCCCTCAGCTTCACACGGTACTGAAATGCTCCATCAGAAGCTGGACTCTGGTAGGGTTTTCTTGCGCCCTAAGGAAAGAGTGTGGTATTTCACCCTCTGCAAGGTGCCATAAGAAGTCTGCTCCCCGGGAACACTCTTCTGTGAGAAGCTGGTGGCACTGGGTCTTGGGAACCTGCTGGCCTTGCGGGGGAGGTGGATCGAGCTGGGCGCAGACCGGACATCCCTCTCGAGGCGGCCGCCCAGGCCTCTGGCCAGGCCCTCGGGAATCCTGAGTGCAGGAGAGGAGCCTGGAGCCTGTTTGTCCACAGCAGGGCTCAGCCGGCCACTCCCCAGGGAGCCGGAGGCCCTGTCTGGCTTCCGGCTCTCCTTCTTCCAAAACACAGACCTCAGCAGGGTGAACGTGCTTTGTGGGAGTCTGTCCTTCTCGGAGGCCCTCTCCTCCGCTGCAGCCCTCACCTTGGGTAAGGTCCCTTGGCCACTGTCCTGACAGTTTCTAGACAAACCTACGGAGGGGGACGGTGGGCTGCTCTGGCTTCCCTTCCAGCTGGAGGTCTTCTGGCCCTCTGGGCGGGCTGGCTTCTCATTCCCAAGGGAGGGCATCACAGTGAGGGGCAGGTCAAACTTTTTGGGAAGCCGGATATCCTGACTTGCATTTTCCTTCCGTGTCCTGGTTGTGTTTAGAACATCAGAGTTTCCAGTGGCCGGGGGGTGGTCTGGGGGGCCTGAGGGACGGGGCACCCTCCCATTAGCTTGGCCACTGTCTTCAACAGAAAGGGTACCATGTGACCTGGGAGATGCTGACTTCTCATCCCCTCCAGCCGAGCCAGTCAGCAGTGGCACAATGGACTGGCTGGTAGTTCGACGAGGTCTGCGTCTGGACTCCAGGTACTCCACCAACTCCACAGATGCACCAGGTCGCTTCTCCCTGTGCCCGAAGGACCACCGGAGGGGCATGGTCTTAAAGGGCCCCTGGCTGGCTCGGGATGCGGTGGGCACCTTCATGCTAATGCTTCTGCTGCAGGCACCCCGAACCAGAGGCCTGGACTCCAACCCTCCTGAAAGAGACACCAAGACCATTAGCACCCAAATAACCCTCCAGCTGCAACAGGTGAAACTGTAGCGCCAGCCATCTAGCAAACACTCACTGAGCACCTCCGAGATAGGAGACTCGGCCCGGGCCTGGGATGTGTCTATCACCGAGCAGGATGCATGGCATTCCTGTTCTCAGGACCAATGGTCCCAGTCACCAACCCAGAGTCCACTCATGCATTGAAGTCATAGCGAAAGCCAAAGCCAAAGAAGGAACAGGTCACCCCTTTATATTCGGGGTGATTGGGTCCAGGACCAACTCTATAGATCCTCAAGTCCTTCATATAGACAGTATTTGCATATAACTTGGGTATTTGCATATAACCCATGCACATCTGTCCATATACGGTACATTACATCATTTCTAGATTATTTCTAAAACCTAATATAATGCAAATGTTACGTAAATAACTTCTACGCTGTATTATTTAGGGAATAATGACAAGAAAAAGTAGTCTATACATGTTTAGGACAGATGCAGTCTTTTTTTTTTTTTATTAAATTCTTTTTTTTTTATTAAATTCTTTTCAGATGCAGTTTTAAAAAAATATTTTTGGACAGTAGTTGGTTGAATCTGCCAGTGTACAACCTATGGAAACAGAGGGCTCTCTGCGCCTCAATGTCCGGCAGTATAGACTGCTGATAAAGCTCAATCTTAGGGGAAACTACCCTAAGATTTAACATCACCCAGCTTTTTTCTTTCTTTTTGGGGGCTAGAAGGTGATACTAGGGGATTGAACTGAGGGAGCACTGAGCTATATCCCAGTCCTTTTTCTTATTTTATTTTGAGACAGGGTCTCACTAAGTTGCCCAAGCAGGCCTCAAACTTACAATCTTCCTGCTCAGCCTCCTGAGTAGCTAGGACTACAGGCATATGCCACCACACCCAGCTTCACCCATCTTTATATATGTCCATGAACCAGAATGCTAAGCAGAAGTCCCTGCTTTTCCAAGTCAAATTAGGTACTTGTATTTTCAAATACAAATTCTCCCACAAGCTAAAAAAAAAAAACCGAACTATGTTTAATTCCATCAGAGCTGCCCATATGCCTTCATTGTGATTCGTAATATCTATAAATAGCTGGGGAGATGTTTTTGATATATAGTGGTAAGTGAGAAATAAGAGTCTAAAAAAATAGTATAAGCCAACTGGCAAAAAATATACACATGTGTCTATATTACGCATGCATGTAGAAACATACAAGCAAGGATGGAAAAACAGACAGCAGCACAAAAGGTATGTGAGGTGCTGTGTACAACTGCTTCTCTTTTTAGTTCTTCCCCGTATTTCAACATTTCGAAGGAGAACATACATATAACCAATGTTGTCTGTTTTTCCTTAGAAATTCCCAGTCCTCCTCACTGTACCATTACAGTGTCTTGATTTACACATGTCTACAACCATTGAGGAAGAAATCTTCAACTGAAATCTACAAGCTACACGGCACAAGGACAGTCACATGCATTTGGAGAGAAGCTGTTGGTCAACCACCCAAGCCTGTCACCCACAGCTGGCTGCTATCAACATGCTATTTCACCGTAAAACATGAGTGTTACAAACTGATGGTTATGTTCCCTTCAATTCATATGTTAAAATTTGAATCCCCAAGAGGATGGTAAAGAAGTGAGGGCCTCTGGAAGGTGATCAGACTATGAAGGTGGATCCCTCAAAACAGGCAAAAAACCCCACAAAACTTGACCACACTGGCAACTGATCTCAGATGTCCAGAACAGTGAGGAACAAATTCCTGCTGTTGACAATCCACCCACTCTACAGCCATCCAAAGGGCTGCAACAGAGAGGAACTCCAGGAATGAGTAAGGACCACTGCCACTAAAAGCCCTCCAGGGATAGCAGGGGAGGGACCTGAGACTTTCAGGTGCACAGGTGAGAGCCCAGGAGAACCACGGGGTCGCATTGCATGCTGCGGGAGGAGGTAAACTGCACAACAGCCAAGCACCCTGAAAAGAAATGACCCAAGGGGGAAGGAGGAGATCGCTGGTTCCTGACCATAGGAGTGTGAAAGCACCTCAGAAGCTCCACAAGGATTTCACCTTTCAGGTTTTTCACAGATAATTTTTGATGCTTTTTTCTTTACAGCATTCCTGTAGATTAGCCGGGAATAGATACAATTTCACCCAAAATACTTTGTCATTTCACTTTGGCTTGACCTTGTTGCTCCATCATTAAATCCCCATATTTCAGATAAAACACCATTCTGGAGTCTGAGATGTGTGTGAAGTTCTCTCTTTTCCTGTTCCTCACCCCCAGGAAGGGCAGAAAGGGGAGCTTTGTGTAGGGAGGACAAAGCTGCGACTTTTCGCCTTTCATGATTCAAGGGCGTCACCTGGAGCGGTGGCAGGTGGCTGGAGGGCTGGCAGCTGCCCTAAATAGCGTCCTTCCTTTCTTCCTGGTATGAAAGGGCCAGAGGCCAGGGCTGACATCAATGCCTGTGCCACACAGCACAGGAGCCAGAGATGCCCATGGAACCGCTTCTCCTCTTTCTCAAGGCAGCGGTGACAAGCACCCTACCTTCGTTTTCTCTCATTCTATCTGCTACACTATTCTAACAGGATCCGGGTGGGGGGCATTCTGTACAATTGAGAAATAACAGCAGAAGGATGGGAGGAAATGAGAACACACAGCCGCTGATACTTGCTCACTGGCTACTAAGTACCCTACTTCTTATCCAGGTGGACATAAGACCTGAAGTCCCTCCCTTGGGGCGATGGACCTTGGAGAGTTCTGGGTGGTAGGCTTAAGCACTAACTCTGACTCCCCTGCCCCCCACAAGGGAATCTAGGGCCTTCCTTACTGTGGGCCAGTGTGGCCTGAGAACTGGGCAGCTTAAGCTGCATTACAGGTACAAACAGGTACATCTTCCTGAGAGTTATACCCACCCCACCCCACCCCACAGTACACATAAGAAGCTGCCAGGCCAGAGCCCTCTGCATAGCCGCCACCCACATGGCAGCCCTGAAGCTGGCAGACACTGCTCCAAGAGATGCCACCTCTGCTCCTGTCCATGCGTGGCCATGCTGATTCCCAGCTGTCTTCAATCCTCAGCTAGTGCAGTGAGGCATCACTGTGACCTCACCCTGTGTGATGTCAGTGGGGAGCCTGGGGGCCTATTTTCCCCATCCCTAGCCCACCTGCCACAGAGCAAGTGCTTTCAGTTTCTCTAAGGGCTGCCACCTAGTGATTCATTCAAAAAGTATTTAATGAGGGCTGGGGATTTAGCTCAGTGGCACCACACCTGCCTCACAAGCACAAGGTCCTGAGTTCGATCCCCGTACCACAAAAAGAAAAAAACCACAGCAGTATTTAACAAGAGCATACTATGTGCCAGGGGCTGTTTTCATTGCTTTGGATACAGCTGAGGGAACAAATATAAAGTGCCTGTCCTTACTGGGTTTGACCAAAGCACAATTATATATCATGTTGTGTGTGATAAGGGCTACAATAAAGAATAAGGCAGAGAGGAAGGGGGAAATGGGTGCTACGGGAGTGACAAGCAATATCTGAGGAAAAACCTTCATGAGAGAGAGGCAGACATGTGGGAATCTGGGGAAAAAAGAGGCTCCAGGCAGAAGAGGCAGTGAGTGCAAAGGCCCTATGGCAGCAGCAGGAAAGCAACAAAGACAACCCTGTGGGTGGAAACAAAGAAAGGGGCACACACTAGGGGGCCCCCAGGATGAGGCTGGGGAAGAGAGGCTGGCTGTCACACCAGCAGCCCTCAGGAGCCGAAGCCACTGTCCCTTCCAGCTGTCCAGGAATCATCACCACTCCAGAAAGGGCAGAGCAGAGCCCCAGGGGTAGAAACAGAAAAATAACAGCACGAGTAAAGGAGTCCAGGAATCAGAAAGTAAAAAAAAAAAACCCAGAACAACGAAAACAGGTTCCTAATGAAACAGAGCCAACAGAGGAAACAGGTGACAACTTTAAATAACCAATTAACTTGAACCTCAAGGAGATTCAAGCATAGAACACTGGGGACTGGAAAATGTGGCCTTCAAGATTTGAAATTCAATAAAGGAGCTGAAGGCTTGCAGGATCACTGTTGAGAGTCAACCAAGGGACCTGAAAGATAAAGACACATCTCACAGCACAGACCAAAATTACAAAGAGGTAGTAACCACAGAGAAGGCTGCACACTGAGAAGACAGACTCAGAAGACCAACAAGCAAATCAGACAAATGTGAAAGTGGGAAGGATAACAATTAATAACAACAACAACAAAAAGCTGGGGATATACCTCAGTGGTGCCACGCCAGCATCACAAGCGCAAGGTCCTGAGTTTGATCCTCAGGACCAAAAAAAAACTTTCCTAAAGAAGGGCCGGAGTCTGTAAGAAAAAAGGAATCTCCAGGTCCCTGGTAGGGTTGATGCACAAAAACACATACCCAGCTATTTGCTGGTAGAATTTTGGAACTCAAAGGCCAAAGAGAATCTTAAAAGCTTCCAGCCAAAAACATAAAGACAAAAACAAGTCAAATTCACGCGACAAAGAACAGCCTAGGCTTCTTACCTGCTACCCTGGGCCCAGGCAGACCGTGGGAAAACAGCTAGAACTGCCTGAAAGAAAAGGAATGCAACCCAAGCATCCTGCCACCCTGGCGCTCCCAGCTGCAAGGGATACGTGTAGCTCTGCAAGGGTTCAGATAGCACAGCACACGTGCCCAAAACAGCTTTTGACCAAGTGAGAATGAAGCAGAGCCCAGACCTCAGGACAAACAGGAACACAAAGGAGAAGAACCAGAATACAGCAGACCCTACATCTGCGAACTATCCACTGTGCGTGAGGAACTGTGACAGCCTCAGAAGGTCACCTAAGGTTAAATTGGGTGGGACAGAAATTCTAAGGACAGCCTGGAACAGAGAGTACTAGATTTTCTCAATAAAACCTAATAGTTGGGAGGTAAGAGACCAAAACAGACCAGAAGCACATGAAAGCACTTCGAAGCTCTCATTTTGGATGGACTGGCAGGGAAAAGAGAGCCAGCAAAAATATTGTACAGTTATCTTATTGAGGGAGAGAAAAGAAGGTAGGGATGAAACAGAATGTGCGCACCTGTAATCGCAGCTACTCAGGAGGCAGAAGGAGGATCACAATTTTGAGGCCATCCTGGACAACTTAGCAAGACCCAGTATCAAAATAAAATTTTAGCCAGGCATGGTGGCATTCACCTGTAATTCCAGCACTCGGGAGGCTGAGGCAGGAGGATTTCCAGGCGTTCAAATCCAGTCTGGGCTACATACTGAGTTCAAGGCCAGCCTGAACTACAAAGCAAGATGCTGTCTCAAAAAAAAAAAAAACAAATAAAATAAAATTCTATAAGGGCTGAGGATGTAGCTAAGTGTTCTTTGGGCTCAATCACCAGAGTAACTAAAAGAAGCAGAAGAGGAGGAAGAAGAGGGGAGGGAAAGGGGGGAGGAAGAGGGAGAGAGAAACAAAAGGAAAAGAAAGAAAGAGTTCCTTGGGGGAGATAGTTGACTTCCTACATCCATTTAATAGTAAGAAAATGTGCTTGATTATAAATATCAAGAAAATACCAAGTACTTGTAACAAGGTAGAAAAGAACAGAACTTCAAATGAACACGGGAAAAAGAGAAAATAACAACATGATCAAATCAACAACGACCAGAGAAAGGAAAAAGAAACAAATTTTTAAATATGAAATGGATTAGATCAAATATTGCACTTGTGGGCTGGGGATTTAGCTCAGTGGTTCCGCCACCTGCTTCACAAGCGCAAGGTCCTGAGTTTGATTCCCAGTACCAAAACAAAAAAAATATTTCAGTTGTCCCATTAGTATGAGTGGACTGAATTCTCCAATTATAAGACCAGCTCTGAAGCTCCGAGGGCAGCTCAGTGGAGGACCACTTTCTTAGCTTGAGTGAGGCCCTGGGTTTGATCCCCAGCAGTATAACAAAGCGGGCAGGGCGGGGAGGGCGGCTCTGAATTTTCGACATGAAACCATCAAACAAAAACCCAGCAACATATTATTTATCACAATCCACTTGAGTCTAATTCAAAAAGAAAATTCACCAAGCAAAAGAGAAAGGCAAAAAAGCAAAATGACACCAGGCAAGGGCAAACAAAAAGAAAGGTGGAAGGGATGGAATTCTTAACCTTGAACAAAGTATATTTAGGGTTAAAAATATTAAGCAGGATAAAGAGCAACATTATAATGATAAAAAGCACAGTTTATTTTTTAAAAATAGAGATCCAACAGTCATAAAGTTGCAGCTACCTAGTAACAAAGCAGCTAACAATATAAAACAAAATTAATAAAATTCAAGGAGTACATGATTAAAAATACAGCTCTGCAGGAAGGTTTCAATACATCTTCCCAGTCAGGTAGCCCTAGAGAAGGTAAATTAAAAGACATAGGGGAGTTGAATAAATGACCAGCTCACCTAACAGTTATTAAATAAAGCTCACATTTCCCAAATAGACAATATGTATTATTTGACATGTACATGAAACATTTACAAAATAATCAAGAACTTGATCACAAAAAGAATAACTTTTGAAAATCACACTCTTGGATCATAATCTACCAAATTAGAAATAAAAAATAAGAAGGTGAAAGTAAAAAATAATCGGAAATACTTGAAACTCCAGATAACACCTAGATCAAAGAAGAAATGAAAACTGAGATGAAATACTATCTGGAAAGAGCTGAAAAAGAGAAAAACAAAAGCTTTGAGGCCCAATAAAAGCCACAGTGGAAATTTATCAACAAAAACTCCTGTCCTGAAAAGTGGAGCAGTCTAAGCCCCAGGGCCCCTCTGCTAGGGAGGATCCCTAGCAATTTTCCTTGCATTCAGGGACTGTAAGGAAACCACCCTGCAGAGTGGGATGAACAACTGTTCCTCTACGTGGAAACCCCAGGCCCTGGGGACTGTGCCTGACACTTCCTGAGCCCCATTGAGAAGTTGCTCGTCCATTGGAGCTGCCTCCACCAGGGACAATGTCAGACACGTTTCTCCTTGGGAGAACTGAAAAATGGCCCAGGTAACGTGCCTTTAGAGGGATGGAGCTGAGACAAATTTATGAGCTTATCACAGGCAGTGCTGCAGGGATGAACAAGTCTGAAGAACACTTCCTCGTTTTACAGACACTCTCCTAAATGTGAAGTCGTGAAAATGCAGGGAGAAAAAAAAAAGGCCAGCCAGGGTGGGTTGCAACCCACTATAGTAAGTAGTAGGAATGGAGCTGGGCGTGGTGGCACAGACTTGCGATCCCAGCATTCTGGAGGCTGAGGCAGGAGGATGGCAAGTTCTAGAACAGCCTAGGCAACTAAGTGACTTAGGGAGACCTTGCCTCAGTAAAAAATAAAAAGGGGCTGGGGGTGCAGCTAGGTTCAATCTCCAATACTGGGAAAACAAAACAAAAAAGCAGGAATGCACAGGAATGGATGCTAAGGAACTCAGCTCTGGCCACAGCTCTGGGTTCTTCTACTCCACTCCCCTTCTCCACACAACCCCCACCCCACCCTGGCTGTTTCCCTTGATGCTCCTTTCCTGGAATGTACTCCCCAGACTTGCCCCATGAGTCACCCTCTCTCACTCAGTGCTACCTCCTCAGAATGCCGCTTCGGGCACTTCCCCACTGGACCCTTTGAACTTTGTGCCCCTTTCCCTCTCCTGGCCTCCACATTTCCTTCCTGAGTATTTATCCCTGTTCTCAGTCACATTGCTGCCTTCATCATTTGTCTGCCCCATGAGACAATAAGCTCCATGGGAGCCAAGAAAGAACACAGAATAATCCTTGGGATCCATGGGCAATCACTTTCAGGTCCCCCTGCAGACACTAAAATTCTCAGTTGTTCAAGTCCCTGACATAAAATAGCATGGTGTCTGCGTAGAACCTATGCATATTCTCCTGTATACTTTAAATGATCTCTAGATTATTTACAATATCCAATACATGTCAGTGCTATATAAATAGTTGGCTGAGGTATAATAACAAGAAAAAAGTCTTCATGTTCAGTACAGATGTGGGGTTTTTTTCCCAAATATTTTCAATCTGCAGTTGGTTGGCTCTACAGACATGCGACCTGTGCACACAGAAGGCCCACTGTACCTATAGATAGAGGATTGTGAATGAGGAGGAGGGACAGGTGCGGGCAGGTCATGGAGACCCTGCGTGACAGGTGAACACACTGACTGTGCTCAGGCCTAGAAAGAGCAACACTTTGACCAAGAGGAGGGACAATAGCTGTTACAGAAAATCAGCAAATGTAATGCACATACCCTTCTCCTGGTGGCAGAGGCTGTTTGTGGAGATAGGAGAGTCGGGCACCCGGGCCAGTGAGGGGCAGGGGGTAGAGCTCCAGGACAGCAGGCTGCCTCGGGTGCTGTTGCCGCTGTTGCTCCCGAGCCTCATGAGCCAGTGGTCAGACAAGGAGGAGCTGGTGGAGCCTGCAGAGGAAGCACGAGGAGGCTGCACCCAACGCTCCCTTTAGCAACCAAGGGGCACTTCCCCCCCACCAGGGCTCTGTCCCTGAAGAGACAGTGCTGCATGCCCAAGAGTCCTACAGCAGTGCCCATGCCACCAGCCTTCCGGGTTTCGGGAGAGGCAGGTGGGCACAGAAAGGAAAGAATACTGGTGAGTACTGAAATGCTTTCCATGAAATTACTGGTTACCGACTCTGGCTTCATAAATATGTTTTTTATCTGTTTTTCCAGAACCAAAGGACTTTATTACTCACAGCAATAGCCATAGTCCAAGTTTTATTCCTAGGTCCCATGGTCTCAGTTCCCAAGGGTCACCGTGCAATAAGCTATGTTACAGGAGCATATGCCATATTTAGGGAAACCAAGTCTTTCATAATAATCATTAAAGATGTCTACTCTTTGATCTACAGGGCAATATTATCTTTATTGCACTGGACAGTAAGAAAATCTGCCCTTCTCTAATATGGTGTTTTATTATTCTTTCAATATCTACTTTCTGTAAGTATGTAGAAGCTAGACTCATATTAGGTTTAGCTGAGACTTGCTGAGAATTCTTGGCTTATTTGGCCATTTTTCAATAATGGTTAAGAGAAAATCTGATCACTTTTTGCTAAATGCTCTCCCAGCCCCAAAATAAGGACAGCTGCTTTGCAGACTGGAACAAGTCACACAAAAGGGTCAGCTTTGGCACTTTTTTCCTCTAGACTTCGAAGCAAGTTTGAGGTTAATAAATGAATCGCTAGGGTACCATTAAGCAGCTACACTTTCTAGAGAGCCTTGTACCCTTCTTACCACAGGACTAACACAAGCTTATAAGTTTATATGTCACAAGCTTAATTAAATCTGGCTCATATGAGTAAGACTGAGAATATGGAATCCCACACCCCCAGTCATCCTGCTCTGACTGAAACTATTCTTTGTTTTGTTTGTTTGTTTTGAGACAAGGCGTCACTAAGTAGCCCAGGCTGGCCTCAAACTTGTAGCAATCCTCCTGCCTCAGACTCCTGAGTGCAGGGATTACAGGTGTGCACCACCATGCCAGCAACATCATTCTTTTCCCCTTTCTTGACTTATACTATATCCATCCCACATCGGAACAAATGAGCTGCTAGCCTGTGGTGCTCAGATTTGTATAGCAGCATCCAAGGCTTTCTCTTTTCAATCCTTGCCTGCCTTCCTGGTCCTGGATGTTCCACTGAGAACTCTCCTGATTCTTAAGGAAATTTCCCAAGCCTCCCCTCCACCCACCCCAACAAGCAGCAGCCTCACCTCTCATGGAGCTGCTGGCCGACCATGGAGGGATACTGTTCCGCTTCTGATAAAATAGGATGTATGCCCCTCTGGTGTTGACCTCGTCTTCCTGAATGGGCTCCACTGTGCTGTCATCATAGCTGTACCACTGGCCATCCAGAGAGTTCCGGCAGTAAGCTGCAAAGGTCCAAACCCCAGTCTCAATCATCAGAATGCCAAAGGGCAGGAGGACATTCCTCACTGGCATGGCTGATAAATGGACACACTTAGAACAGAATGAGAAGAAGTCAATAGGGGGGGCTAGAAATGAATTCTGTGGAATCAGAAATGATCAATACCAGATTCTTACTAATAAAGGGTATTGTTATTTTAAGTTTGAATCCTTAGGCTATAGTGGGCCAGATAAGCAAATAGTTCTGGCTCTGCAAGTCACATTTGGTCACATACTCTTCTTGCTCTTTTTTTTTTTTTTTTTTTAACCACCTTTAACATTATAAAAACCATTTTAAGCCAGTCATGGTGGTGCACATCTACAGTCCCAGCACTTGGGAAGCTGAGGCAAGAGGATTGCTACAAGTTCTAGGCTAGTCAGGCCTACATACAGAGTTCAAGGCCAGCCTGAACTACATAGTAAAATCCTGTCTCAAACAAACAAACAAAGATCCAAACATAAATATGTAATATCCACTGGGGATGGTGGTGCACGCCTGTAATCTGAGCAGTTGGAAGGCTGAGGTAGCAGAATCACCGCAGGTTCAAGGCCAGCCTGGGCTACATAGGGCTACATGCATAAAGAAAAAAATGTAGTATCTGCTATGGTAGAAGGGGTTTCAAGAAATTAAGTAGACTTTTCTTGGGATAAATCAGTATCTTCTTGGGGAAAAAAATGAATCCCATTTTCTTAAAAGTATCAAGAAACTCCAAATTGAAGATTTAAAAGTGTAAAACCACAAAGTACTAGTAGAAAACACAGGCAAAACATATTGTTAAAAAAAAAAAAAAGGCTCTCCAATCATTATTTACTTGAGAAACAAGAAAAGTAACAATTGATAATTTGGTTACCTAGAAAAAAATAACAATCTTCTGCATGGTGCTAAATGACTACAGGAACAGTCAAGTGACAGAAGTTATGCAGGGCTTGTTACAATAATCCATTGGCCAGACAAGGGATAGGGACAGAAAGCTCACAGAAAAGCACCCACAGCAGCTGGTAGATACAGGAGAAGTGGCTTAAACTTACCTACACTGTGAGAAGCTGAGTGTTCCACTTACACTGATATACCATTCCCTCATTAGACTGACAAAAACCCGAAGGTGTAATAACACTAGAATGGAGGTTATAGGGAAACAAGCACTCACTGCTTGTAGGAGTGCAAATTCCTACAAACCTTTGCAGAGCAGTTTGTTAGTATCTGTCAAAATGCCAACCCAAGGCTAGGGTATAGTTCAGTGGTAAAAGCACTCACCTACAAACAAACAAAAAAACCTCACAGACCAAGCTATCCCAATTCTAAGACTTTTTCCTACCAACAAACTTGTTCATGTAGGAAATGACGCATGTAAAAGGTTATGACAGCAATGTTTGTAATGCAAAAAGATAAACCAGCCCAAAGCCTATCCACAGGGCACTTATTTAATAAATAAATTGATTCGTCTCTGTAGTGCATTTACAGAGGTTAGGGGAGCTTTCTACAAATCTACAAAGATTCCCAAGACAGACTTTAAGGCGAGGGGCCAGATACAACTCAGAAAATTGAACTCACTTAAATTAGGGGTATAATGGAACTACATGAGTATAAATGAGAAGATACACTCCCAGTTGCTTGCACTTACATAAAGTATGGAAGAACAGACAAACTATTAAAAGTAACTGAAGGGGAGGGGATGATGAGGAACAAAGATGGGATCAAGACTCTCCACTGTCCAGTTTTTTTAGGCTGCATGCGTTTGAAATATAGAAATGCAATACCTACTCTACAAATTTAAAATGCAACAGAAGGCATTTCAGATTTCTAAAAATGTACATTTCTGAAATGCAGTGAAATGACCATACTTCCAGAAGGTGGAAAGAAGTAAAACCACAGTGTCAAAAGACAGTGGGAGAGGAAGAACAGCCCCCGTTTTGAGAGCCCAGCAAGCAGATGGAGCTTAGCCGGCTCACAGTGCCTGCCATGCTGGGGAGGCAGGGAGCGGCCCATTCACTGGGATGCACTCAGGCACTCAGGACTGGAAGTAACAGGTACCCCAAAAGGCTGGGCCTGGTGAGAGCCAAAAACAATCCAGGGTGCTCTAGTGAAGAAATCCAAGACAAGAGAAAGAGCAGTAACCAGTTAAAATCATGACAGCCACAATAAGAACATGCAATACCAGAGTTAGGAGATGAAGTTGAAAAAATCTCCTAGAGTATGAGAGAAAGAGAAAGAGAGAGAGAGAGAGAGAGAGAGAGAGAGAGAGAGAGAGAGAGAGAGAGAATAAAATGGAAAATAAGAGGGAAAAGATAATGAAAATGAGAGACTATTGTGGATCATTAGGTCTCCTAGGGCTGCTGCAAAAAATCACCCTACAACTACTTAGAACAACACAAATATAATATTATAGAGTCCACAGAGCCAAAACCCCAAATGGGGCTTCAATGATCTAAAATCAAGAGGGCAGTAATCCTCCCGAAGGCTCTCAGGAGTCTGCTTTCTCGTCTTTTCCAACTTCTCAAGGTCACCCACATTCCCTGGCTTCTGGCCCCTTCCATCTTCCAAGCCATTGATAATGAGTTGAAGTTGAGTTCCTCTCACCCATGTCACTAACTCTCCTATCTCCTTCTCCACACTGAAAGGTCTCTGGTATTTCATGAGGCCCACCCAGGCAATACATCTCTTTGTCTTAAGATCAGCTGATCAACCATCTTGACAGTACTTACCAGGTAAGATAATGTATTCACAGTCCTGAGATGTAGGACATAGACATATTTGAGAGATCATTATTCTTATTCTGCTTATTCTACCTGTATTAAAATGAAAGTTTGTAAGCAACTAAATGCCCATGAGTAGGCGATTAGTAAAATTAACTGGTACATGTACACAATGAAATATTAAACAATTTTTTTAAAACAAAGAATGCCCTAATTCTCTGTGTACCCTTATGAAAAGTTCTCTAAGATCTTTCACTAAGTGAAAAAAGCCAGGTACAGTATTTTACCCTTGTGTTGAGAAGGTATGAGAAGAGAGAAGCTTTAGAGTATCTAACTGTATGTCTGCTTGTGTTTGCATATAGAAACCCTAATACAGAAAACTAATAAAAATGGTTTGCATGGGTGGGGATTTAGCTCAGTGGCACCATGCCTGCCTTGCAAGAGCAAGGTCCTGAGTTCAATCCCTGGTACCAAAAAAAAAAAAAAAAAATTGGTTTGGAGTCCAGTGGACAACAGTTAAGGGCAAGACTGTTCATTGCACATTTCCTTTGTATCATTTGATTTTTGAGCCACAGGAATATATTACCTATTTTTAAAATTGAATTTTAAAAATAAGCAGACACATTAAATGAAATAGGCCAGGAACAGAAAGACAAGGACCACAGGATCTTACTCAGTTATAAGATCTCAAAAAGTTGATCTCACAGAGGACAAGAGTAGAATGGGGTTACCAGCCACTGCGGATTCCAGCAGGGAAGGAGGAGCAATGGGGGGAGACTGATATTCAGCCAGGAGAGGTAAGTTTCAGTGTTATATTGCATAGTAGGAGGACTACAGATAACAATAATGTACTGTATATTTTTTTAAAAGCTAGAAGAAAGGATTTTAATGCTTTCATCACAATACAATGATAAATATTTGAGGATATAGATATGCTTACCTTAATCTGAACATTACCCAATGTATACATGTATCAAGCATCACATGATACCCAACAAATATGTACAATTTTTATGTGCCAATTAACATTTTAATTGTAAAAAAATGACCATAAGGAAATTTCCAGACCTGAAGATCAGACCAAAGTTTCCTCAGTGCCTAGCACAATGAATGAAAGAGACAGGCGCGAAGGTACATGTTGTAAGATTCCAGACCCCATTCCCTGCCAACCATCCTTGTCCCAAGTCTGTGGGACAACAATCATCAATTTAGGCTTCTATGTCCAACCAGCGTGTCAACCAAAAAGGTGTTTTCTGACATGCAAGGACTCAAAATGTTACACTCCATCACCCCTTCTTAGGAAGCTACAAGAAGGTCTATATCTCCAATTGAAGAAGTTGGTCCTCATCCACAGCACCCTGCATGATTCAGAGTCTTGTTCATGTTAGAACTCATTCACCCTCTGCAAGCAGAAGCTATGGACCCTGAGGCTAGGTGGCTCAGGGGTGATCCTCTGGCTCTGTCATTAACCAGCTATGCAAGGTTGTGGTGAGGAGGAAGACACTGTGAGGTGCCACAGCTGACAGCATTCTGCCCAGACCTCTCTCAGCAGTGCTGGCTGTACACACTGTACTGCCTCCACCCTTGCTGGTTCCCTCTCCCTTCCCTTAGGGCTCTCCTCTCTTTGGTTTCGTATTAAGCAGTCTTCTCTAGTGAGTGGTACCCTGTAACGTGAGCAAACACAGACCCTGGGAGAATTCTGCAGAAAATGGGTCCCTTGTTACTTCAAAATTGTAGATTTCTCCCCTTAATGCTCACTCGTGGGAGGGATCTGGATTTTGTATCTGATAAGGCAAAGCTCACAGTGCACACACCTACCAACCCTCCCTATTCCTACACTGCTTCTAAGTCCCCTGGTGATTCTACATCAGTGTTTTTAATTTACAGTGGGGCCTTTCCAGGAGTTTATTTGAGAAACTGGCACATTCCACATGTGAAACGACAAGACCCAACTTTCAGTTGTCCTTATTTTCATCATTAATGTGAATACAAGGACTAATTTAGCTATGACACTTTTTGTTAAAAAAAAAATCTGAGGTTAATATACCAAGAGAAATATCTCCCAAGGAATATGTACGTCATGAAGGAATTTTGCTGAGCTATTTTTGAGGCCACAGAAGAAAGATCAGGGAAGGGGCTGGACAGAATGGTCCTTGAGCTAAGGACAACTGTGGAAAAAGTGGATGGCACCAGACAGCAGTACAAGAGCAACTCTGGTGTCCACTGTAACTCCAATGTGACCAAGCCAGCCCTGTCCTCTGACTCTTCTCTGTCCCTAGCCTGGCACTCTCATGTCTCTCTCCATGCTGCCTGCACCATCCTCCAGTGGAAGCCCACACCCTAAACCTCTCAGAATCACAAGGATCACTTGGATCAGCCTCCACTCTATCTACACAGTGGACACTCAATTGCTGCTTCTGCCAACAGCTCTCCCGCAGGCTTCCCATGGCCCCTGAGATACCCTGATGGGATAGAAGCAGGGAAGGACATAATCATGAAGGGATCAGTTATAACACTCTAAAACGGTTTCTAGGGATGAATCACTGAGAGTGTTACCTAGCAATTTGTTTTTTTCTGTCCACTGCTCCCAAGTACTCTAGAGCAGCAGAAATTAAAATTACCAATCTGAGAGAAGTAAGATTCATTGTGTAGAAGAATCACGGATGATGATAAACAACACTCTCTTGGTTCCAATAATCACCCTCTCAGATTTGACACTCCTGAAAATTTGGGCAGCATAACTTCATATTCTAGCCACCAGCCTAAGCAACATCAGCTCTACAGCTGGCACCAGGCACCCATCCCTCTTGCACACACCCTGGTGTCCTGCTGTGCAGTGGGTGAGGAGTCAGTCACAGTGGGTACACAGGCAGCTCAGCATAGAAAGGGGCCAATTCTAGAGATACCGGGAGGCTCAGGCCAGAGCCAAGACTCACAGCCATCACTGCTGTGTGCAGAGAGGCAAGGCAGGGCTCACCTGTGTAATGCCCACCTTGCAGGCTGCCGTGGTGGTTACAGACAGCATACAAATCGTACAGGAAGTCCACTGGGTAGGAGGTGGGCAGGCTGGCTGGCTGCTTCCAGGAGGGCCAGGGACCTGGCACCGGCTTGCAGCTGGTACTCCTCTGAGCCACGTGGGGAGCCATGTCGAGTCCCGAGAGTGGAAACTTGATGAGTGTGGACAGCTTGTTCCTTCTCTCCCCCACCTGACAGAACCTCTTGAGGTGGATGATGAGGATGTTGGGCAGTGTCCACAGACTCAGCTTCACCATACCCTGCTGGAGGACTTTGCAGTGGGGGCACTTCCATGCGTCATCCTGGGCCAACTGAAAAGGAAGCCACCAGGACCATGAGGTACCCTGCAGCACACAGCCAACCCACTGCCAGGTGCCAGCCCCCTTCCCAACCGGGAGTGGACCCAGGATGGGACCTGCTCCTCCTTGGTGTAGAACTGAAAGCACTCATCCAGGGTACAGCTGGGCTGCTGGTGTGCCTGCTGTTGCCGCCACACGCTGTCTGCGTCAGGGACTTGCTCCTCCTGGAGGCTCCCAAACAGGCTGTATGGAGGGAGAGGACACCATGGCGTTTGGGCCCTTTGCCTCCAAGAGGGCTTTCTCTGTCTGTCCCCACAGCAAACCCAGCAGACAGCACTGGCCAGGTGAAGTTGCAGTGCCCTTCCTATGGGATCCTGGGGCCCTCTTATGCATACTCCTGACTTCATACTCACTCTGTCTCACTGCCATCTGTCTTCCCTCCCAGCTCCTCAACGGACCAAGTTCTTGCTTACCCATGTTTGTTTTCCTTGTTCTAGCACAAGACCTCACACCTGGTAGGAGATTAATACATACTAATTGGACTGAAAAATGTCCTTTTTCAAAATAAGGCTGATAAAGACCATGGACTTGAACCAGACCACCTGGGTTCAAATCTCAGCTCTGCTATGTATGAGCTGTGTGTGACCTTAAGCAACTGCTTAACCTCTCTGTGCATCCATTTCCACCTCTGAGAAATGCAAAATATAACAGTACCCTCTACCTCCTGGTTTCCACATGGATGAAGACTCAGTAAGTTGCTCAGAGCAAATAAAGTGCTGCAAGTAGGGACTACTCGCACAGGGTGAGAACTACACAAGCATTTACTACTCCTAGCATCACTATCATGACCACCACTGCACTAACAACTCTCACTAAGGTCTCCCAGAGGGATGTGGCACATGGCTTCAGGCTGTGTACACTGCCTTACAGCCAGACTGGGGGAAGAGGGCCCAGAGAAGATTTAGAGTAGAGGCAGCCCCCATCTCAGTGCTGCAGGAGGCAGACTCCATGACTCACCACTCCTTGGTGGCACAGTCCCACTCCACAGCCAACTTGACATGGGGTGGGCCTCCAGGCCTCCTGAGGTGCAAAGCCCTGAGGAGACAGCAAGGGAGCCTGTCAGGAAACACAGAGCCTCCTTCCCATAGTCCTGCAGGGCTTAGCAGTTGGTCTGCAAGCTGGGATGGGTGTTCCAAACAGAAACACCCTAAACTGACCAAAACCCAAGCTATCTAGGGTTGCAAACTCTACTGAAGGTTTAGTCTTAAACCTACATCTTACTCCCCTCATGCCCTTGTGAGGTTGGGAGCTCCTAGGATTTGGGGTCACTACAAGGACACAGATCAACTGTCCACAGACCGACTGTCCCATTAGTCCCCAGTTTCCTTCTCAGTGTCTACAGAAAGTTCTACATGAACATCCTACACCAGTAGCCAATGCCGAGAAAGCCCCAAAGAGCTGCTAACTGTCCCCAAAACAGAATGTGGGTGAAGCACACTCCAACTCACCCACAACACCTAAAAATTCTCGGCCTTCCAAGCCCTCCGGGAAATCTGTGTGAGTTAACCTATGCCTCTTTCCAACTGCTATGGCCTGACCCATTTCAGAAAAGGCTGGTAGGCCTTAACACAAGAGATGGGACAAGTCAGAAGTGAAAGGCATGAGGTTTTACTCTGACATCAACAAGGGCAGATACAAGGACGGGAGGCAAGTCCATACCCAAAAGATGTTAAGAATTTATAGCAAAATAAAGAGGGGGAAGTCAGAGCCAAATGATTCAGGAGATACTTTCAAGCTCATGGAAGTCACAAAGACCTCTAGACAAGGACTCAGGATCTAGGGTAGAGCTGTGGTACCTTCCTGCATGACCAAGAGCCAGAGGGGGCTGGGAGCAAGGTGGAGCTGGGAGTAGTTCTCCAGGCTCTTGTTGGTGGAGCCTTGTTTGTTTGGAGTGATTGTCCTTCCTCATCTTCCTGTAGACTTGGAAGAACTAAGCTATGAGCATGTTGCTCCCTGCGCCCTCAGTCCCCAAGAGAAGTGCCTTTTCTGATCAGTAGAACTGGGAGAAGCCACTGGCTCTCCCCTCTTGTTCCTCCTTTCCAAGTCCAGAGCATAGCAGCCTGGAACTCTCCTTCACCAGTGCCCCGAGCTCCCTGGAAACACCACTGCCCTGCAAGTGTGAGATTGGGTGTTTGGGATAAATATTTGACTCAGTAGACACACTAGGGAGCCCTATATCTAAGTCTCTTTCTTTAGGACCCCCAAACTCCCCATTTCCACTATGAAGGAGCCCTACAATTGGGAGGCTCTGCCTTGATGGGGGACAGGGGTGGAGGCATGATTTAAATTGGTGAGAACATATTCAAAAACCCAAATTGGATTCATATCCAAACCACATTTTTTAATCAATCTTTTCAACAACAACTACAGTATGGGTCTTTTCCTGCCCCAGTCCTCAGTCTACTTGTGGGATCTAAACCTAGGAGTAGAAAAGGAGAATGGGGCTTCCCCTCCAACTCTGTTATACCAAGCTCCTAGGGGCACAGAAGAGGAAAACGGATGGCTGTATCCCGAGATTTGCTCTTTACATGGAAACAATCAGTGGTCTGACAGCACAATCATCTCCTCTTACAGCCCTGATTCAGAGGAGAGAGGCATCATCTGAAATTGAGAGAAGACATGCTATTCCAAGTACTATATGTATATAACTACCTCTACTTTAAGGAGCTTGGAGTCTAATGAGGAAGCACATAGACACCAATAGAATGCACCCAGGCTGTGTACCAGAACTGAGGAACTCTTGAGTTCTGCTCTGGAGGGCAGGTAGGCAGGCATTAGCCAGGGGAAAGTCTGTCGCAGCAGAGGGCTCAGGAGGAGTGAGGGTGTGTGCTAGTACATGTAGGCATTGTGAGTGTCAGGCCATCTGATGAGAGGGAGGGCTATCTGCTGCCCTTGGACACATGGACATTATGCAGTGGGCCCTGAGCAGCCAGTGAAGGCAGCATAACAAACAGGTGTGACAGTGGGAGGAGAGGGCCACTGGTCTGGAGGCACATAAATCAAACAGGAGGTGCAGAGCGATCCAAGCAAGAAATCAGGGCTCAAACTCATGTGACAGGGATCAACAATGAACTCACAGGACAGTGAGTGTGGAGAGGAGAGAAGGGAGCTGAGGAAGGCCAGGATTTGGAAGAGGAAGGTCCTGGTGATGGATTGAATGTAAAGAGAAGGTGAGAAGCAGGAATCAGAAGTAGTTCTGAGGTTCCTAGCTTAGATTACTGAGCCCATGGGGAGTCCCCATGTAGATACTGAAGATGGGAAGAAGAAAGGGAGAAGCAAGAAGTGTTCAGATTGGTAAAAGCTTTGTATCTGTAAGACACATACTAGTACAAGCTGATCTCCACATAAGAGAAAAATCTGGGCTGGAGAAGCAGAACTGGGGCCCTCAACCTAAAGGTGGCAGACAGAACTAAGAGCAAGGTAACCCAGGATGGAACACAGGAGACAGCAGAGGCCCAAGGGGACAGTGCTGAGGCCCAACAACATGTGGAGCTGCATACCCAGAGAGGAACACCTCAAGAAGACCAGAAAAAGAAAAAAGAAAAAGAAAAAAATGCTAGGAAATATCAAGGTAGTATATCCACTTAATGGATTATTCAGCCATAAGAAGGATGGAAATTCTGTCATGCTACAACATGGATGAACCCTGATGACATGATACTAAGTGACATGAGCCAAACACAAAATGACAAATACTGCACTGTTCCACCTACCTTAGGTATCTAGAGTAATCAAATTCATAAAGTTTCCAACCAAACCCTCCCACTTCACTGAGAGGCCAGGCAAGATGCCAGTGGAAGCTCAGCTGTTAAAATTCAGGCTGCTTAGGAAATGAGAAGTCCAACCATATTCTCTCTCCACTATCTTTTCCCTATGCTATTACATAGACCCACTGTCAATGTTAAATTAAAGTAATATTCTCTCAAGAAAAAAAGAATAGCAACTCCATTTGATCCAGCCATACCTCTTCTAAGTACCTTCCCAAAAGAGTTAAAGACATCATATTGCAATGAGGCATCAATACTAAGGCTTATAAGAGCACAATTCATAACAGCTAAATCTTAGAGATGGCCTATATGCTCATTAATAGATAAATGAAAAAGAAAATGTGAAATATATATTGAAAATAATGTTTTAAATAATAGAATATGTATTTTATATGTGTTCCCATTATGTTTTTTGTCATTGAGACATTATTCGTGAATAATAAATATTATATATCATGAATAATTATATATAATGAAGTAGTAGCCATGTAGAACGATAAATTTATAGAAGTGATCATAAAGCTAAGTGAAATGAAATCAATCAGACACAGGTTTTGAATCCTGAATTAATTCAAAATGTTTACTTTTCATGATCATTTTGACTTTGAGGAAGAGCCAGAAGTTGCAAGGTACCAAACTCAATGAATAAGGAACATGAAGACACTGCAATGTTTTTACAAGTTTGCCTGTATGTTAGATGGCACTCTGTAGCAGCAGCATTCACTGTATTTTTAATCCTGCCTCATAAAGACATTCATGAAAGAGGACTTCCAGAACTGCTTCAGAAAATAACAAGAATGATGAAATACTGTGCTTGAGATGAAGGAAAGTATTTTGAAGGAGATTAATGGCAATGTGTCTTCTATTGTAATAATTTTTAAAATTTAAACATTCACTATATATTTGACCATATGACATAGGTTCCAGAACCTTCTGGATTGTCCCATCCTGATTCTCTGTCATCAGTCAGCTTTGGTTCACCAAGTCAGGAAATCATTGAACATTCCTAAGAACTTTGACTATGTAGGAAAATGAACAAAAAATACAGAGCAAAATGGCCCTTAGCTACCGTGCTGGCCCTGTGGAGGCTCTGCACAGGGACAGGCAGCAGAGGTGGACACGGGGAGAGCCAGGAGACACAGCCATGCTGGCCTTATCCCCCAGTCACAGTCACAGTCTTCTACAGTTTGGGGCCAATGATCCAGGGGCCACATCCTCACCCACCTGAGAGGGGACACCCCTGCCAGTGCAGTAGCGTGACCTAATCAAATGGATATGAGTGTCTTGGTTTGAATCTGGGTTCAGATCTGGGCTTGCCATTAACTGGTGGTGCGAATGTGAGCAAGTTAATTATCTCTGAGAAGCTTGGTGTCCCTTCATCTTTTTAAGTGGCCATAATAATACCTCCCTGGATGTAAAGGTTAAAAGAACATAATGTGTTGAAGGACCCATCAAGGTGGCTGGTGCTAGAGAGGTAAGTGACCTAGAACAGCTAGTATTGTAAGCAACCTTGTTTGTTTGTTTGTCTGTTACAGTGCTGGGGAAGTAACTCAGGGTAAGGGCTCTTATCCAGGCTTTTCCACCAAGCTTCATCCCGACCCCTACTATAATTTTATTGATATACAGCCTCAAAGAAGTCCAGTCAAATAAGAGCACATTCATTCTCTTACCTAACTAGAGCCTCCCCTTACCTGTCCACTGCCCAGTGGCAAAGGGGCCGACTGTCCAGTGGGGACAAGTAGCTGCAGGCCAAGGGCAGTCCCACAACCCGGATGGAGAACAGAGACCCCAGGTTCTGCCAAGACAAAAACAGAGACACGTTATCATCAAGTCCTTGCATATGTGCTGCCGAAATGAGCACTATCATCAAGTCCTTGTGTTGATTTAAATTAGACTTTTTAAGTACTGGGGCTTGAACCCAAGGCCTTCACATTGAGCTACATTCCCAGTCCCTTTTTTTTTTTTTTTGGTACCAGGGGATCGAACTCAGGACCTTGTGCTTTTGAGGCAGATGGCAGAACCACTGAGCTAAATGCCTGGCCCTCCCAGACCTTTTTAAAATTTTGCATTTGGAGATGGGGTCTCAGTTAGACTCTTAGGTATCACTTAAATTACTCAAACATGTAATCACTTTTTTCTACAATGTATTTTGAACATATCTGTATGATTAGTATTTTAAATCAACAGACAACTTTTTTTAAAAGATTCACACTCTTAACACAGTAAGCTATTACTATGTTTAACACGTTAAACGTCCCCCAAAAGTAAGAACAGTGTATTTGAATAACAAGTGTTTAACTGGTGCAGATATTGATAGTTAGTGGAAAATAAATCAATTACGGTGGTATCTCAGTTTACAAAGTTAATTCTTTCCACAATTCCGGTCACAAACTGAATTGGATGAGAACCAAATCAAATTCAATGTTCAATGTTGACCTTATGGAGAAATTTGATTCAGTTCTCATCCAATTCAATTTGTGACAAGAATTATGGAAAGAATTAAGTTCATGAACTAAGGTACCTCTGTATTAATGGATAATTTAACCTACTCTATTAAAATAATTATCACCAGGCTGAGGCAATTATCTAAAGGCAAGTTAATGTATGTTTTACATACAAAATAATATTTGTATATTTCAATATACATTTTATCATATTCCAACATTTCTGGCATTGAAGTGACTTCTACAATGATATGTCTAAATTGAAAGTGCCTCTTAAAAATTTACTGGCAAAAAGAATTCAATTCAAAAATGGGCAGATGACTGGAATAGACACTTTTCCTGAGATATACACATGACCAATAGGTACACCAAAAAATGGTCAATATCATTGGTAATTATGAAAATGCAAATCAAAAGCACTTCATACTTACTAGGATAACTATAATTTTAAATTTTTTAATAAAATAAATAGGAAAATAATAAGTGTTGGTGAGAATGTGGAGAAATTGGAATGCTGTGGGTATGTAAAACAGTACAGCTGCTGTGGAAATAGTTTGGCAGGTTGTAAAAAAGTTAAACATAGAATTAACATATCACCCACAAAGAACTGTAAGCAAAATCTCAAACAGATATATTCACAGCAACATTATTCATGATAATCAAAAGATAGGAACAACCCAATCCCTATCAACAGATGAATGGGTAGACAAAGTATGGTATAGACTCACACTGGAATTTTTCTCATTTTAAAAATAAAGGAGAAAAAAAAAGGAGCAGGGCGTAGTGGCACAAACCTATAATCCCAGCACTCAGGGGCCGAGGAAGGATCACCATGAGTTCGAGGCCAGCGTGGGCTACATAGCAAATTTGAGCCCAGCCTAAACTACATAGCGAGACCCTGTCTCAAAAACCAAAAAAGAAGGGCCGGGATTTAGCTCAGTGGTGCCACTGCCTGTCTTGCAAGCACAAGGTCCCAAGTTCCATCTCCAGTACCAAAAAAAAAGAAAAAAGAAAAGCAAAAGGCTGAGGACGAAATTCAGTGATATAACAGGTCCTTTGTTTCTCCAATGTCCTATGTTTGATCCCCAGGAAGAAAACAAAAAAGCTGCCGCTTATGTGTTAGCAACTCACTCATTAACTAATATCTTCATTCAACCTGAGCCACTGCCTTGGCTGGGGAGGGGGGTAGCTCAGTGGCAGAGAGCACTTTCACAGCATGCGCAAAGCCCTAGTTTCAATCCCCAGTACAAAAAAAAAAAAAAGGAAAATGAAAAAGGAGAAAGAGGAGGAGGAGGAGATATGATTCTGGCACATGCTACAATATGGATGACCTTGAAAACAGGATGCTTAGTGAAAAACACCAGGTATAAAAGGACAAGTATTACACGATTCTTAGCATATATAGGATACCCAGAATAGGCAAATTCATAGTTAGAAAGTAAAATGGTGATTACAAGGGGCTGGGGAGATGAAAGAAAGGGGAATGAGGAATTGTTTAGTGCAGCTATCTGCACTATGCTTTTGTCAGAAATGATGAAAAACTGGGGATATGGGTAGTGGTGATGTTCTCATAACATTGTGAATGTAATTAATGTACACTTATAAATGGTTAGGATAAATGTATATTTCAAATAGAAGAAACACAGTGCTCATGTTATCAATGATGACCTTAGCTACAACCAAAAAAAAAAAATTCTTCCAACTCAAAGGTAAAAAGGCAGACACTTTTGCTTAAAAAACTTTAATGAGCTAGATATGACATAATAATCCCAGTTACTCAGAGAGCTGAGGCAGGAAAATTGCACATTCGAGTCTAGCCTGGGCAACTTAGCAAGACTTTGTTTTAAAATTTAAAAAAACAAACAAAAACAGAGGCCGGGTGTGGTGGTGCATGCCTGTAATCCCAGCACTTGGGAGGTTGAGGCAGGAGGATTGCCACAAGTACGAGGCCAACCTGAGCTACATAGGAAATTCAAGGCCAGCCTGAACTACACAGTGAGATCTTCTCTCAACGCCCCCCACAAAAGATACACACATACAACTATATGTTGAATTATGATGGAAGAAGAAAAGGAAAGCATTAGAATTCCAGGAAAGAGGAACAGTCAACACTTGGGAGGACAGAAAGATCCAGATAGAGGGAGTTGTGTGTAGACTCCACCAGCTCTATTGTGCAGGAAGTATCAGGGCCTGGGGTCAGCAGATGAACCAGAACCTAGCTGTGGAGGGTTGCTCTGGTTTAGTTTATTTAACTGTTTAACTGTCCCCCAAGGTAACTGAAGCCTTGGTCTACAGGTGGCACTACAGTATAGGGGGATGATGGAACCTTTGGAATATGCAGCCTTGTGAGAGGCCCTTTGGTCACTGTGGGCATGTCTGTCTGTCTGTCTGCCTCTCTCCACTTGGTGATATGACAGCTTTGCTCCTATACATTCCCACTATAGGTGTCATCAACTGCTACCCTCACCAGAACCAAGTCTACACAGGTGCCATGTCATTGGACTTCCAGAACTGTGATCTAAGTAAACCTTTTTCTCTTTATAAATGAGTTTCCTTTGGTATTTCACTGCAGTAACAGGGGGCTAAGTACAAAGGTCTTGAATGTGAAGTTCAGGGAGCTTGTACATTTACCTGGAGTACACCCATCTTCTAGTTGATCCACAGCTTTCAGAGAGAGAAAATCAATAACTGGAAGCCAGCTGACTTCAAGGGATTGAGTCAGGGCTGGCCACAGAAGACTATGCATCCTACAAAGAATGTTAACTTCGATCTAGGGGAGAATCTTTTCTTCTGCGACCCCTACCCGAAACTTGCTATCTGCACGGCAAGGCCATCCATCAACAAGACACAACACAGGGTGGAACAGCTGACTCAGCTCACACACAAACAAACCTTGCCACCCCCACCAAAGTTTACAGAGCGACCACAAACACCTTCCCCTAATGATAAACCTTTTCTTCATAACTCAGGCAAAGTAATTCTTTCCAACAAATTGTTCATTTGCATAAGAAACATTTTCCTGTCCTCTGTTCTTGGCTAAGCCAGTTCATTCAAGAGGCCTCAATGCATGTTCACTATGCTTCATCTTTTCAGTTCAACGTTGAGAATTCTGAATATGTTCTTTTCGAGTTATTATCATATGGACTCGATGTTTACTACACCATTATATAGTATGGACTAGCCTGGGGACCTCAGAACTTTTTGGAACATATTATTTTTACAGAAAACCATACCCAACCACACATTTACTAATGGATATATGGGAAAGCATCCAGGGCCAAGTGGAGTTTTCCTGTTTTGAATGTCGTTGGTCCTACTGATGACTTGGTCAGTTCTTAATTTTTTTTTTGAAATTTAAGAAAAAATTTATTGAAGATCTGAAAAACAATTCCTAAAAGATTGACTTTTCCAGAAAACTGTAGCTCCATCTATCATGTTAAAACGTGCATTAGACACAAATACAAAAACCATGAAACAATTCACCATTCTTCAACAATTTGAGCAAAGAGAAAATGGCTAAGGAACAACATGGGTGACTTGCAAAGGATGGGCTCTTTAAGCACCATTAGAAAAAAAAGAGCACAGATGGATGAGTGTCTTCAGTTATATACAGTGAATTGGGCCTTTGGCACTAGGAATCAGAGCATTTTGTCATATAGCATTAACACATATTATAAAAGTGTGTGGTGTCAAAGGAATAGAACGACCAGCATTCAAGAGCAGCTTTGTCAACTAGGCAATGAAACACTCTACACCATGTCTCTGTTTTCCATCACTGAATACACTGGTAGCAACTTTGAAATGAAAAGAAAAAAAGGGCTGCAACCCCTTTTATTTTCTCTTTTTAAAATCAAAACAAACATCAACTCTGTTATATACTAACATCTTCAAAGTACATCATTTGTACAAGAGAAGGACTAGGAACAAAACATGTTGACAAAGATCCAAACACGGGTGAGAGGGCCTCACACTGCTTTCCAATGGTACTCAGGAGGGGCCACTTCATAATCACTGGCACTAAACAAAGTTGCTGAATTCTTCGCCAGATACTTGAGGAAATCATGAAGATAATTCAGTAATAAAGCAAGGCTCTTCTCATCCAGAGGTGTGTAAGCTGACATAGCTCCAATTCATACAAATAATCTCAGTAGATGTGGAGCTCCATACAGCTGGGACATGGGTGCATCAAGGTGGCCAGCAAGGACCTCAGCGTACTGTGGTCTCTCAGCTTTGTAGAGGAGCTGAGTGCCCAGCATCACACTGAAGTATTCTTTTATCCCTGCTCCAACCTCATTAACAGCATACTCCTTATTATCCGTGTTTCCTCGAGATTTCTAATTCTCATAGTCCTCTAGAATGGAATCCACATTCTTCATGGCAGGAAGGTAGAAGAGCTGTTTCTGTCTGGTAATTAAGTCCCAGTCATTAACAAGCCACGGTTTTAGCTCTTCAGGGATCTTTACTCTAACTCCACCTCCGTTCATAAATGTTTCTTCATTGTCAACAGTAGGATCTACCCAGGCCCTCTTCTTCCGAGGAGGCTGAGGTGTCTCATTGGTACTGCTACCATCTCCATTACCAGGGGCTTTTTGTTTGTTCTCTTTTGTTTTCACTTCAACATTTTTCTGTTGCAGACCAGATGTCCTCTTTCCTGGAGCAGCCCCTCTCATCTTTCCCTCTGCATATTGCTCCTGATTGGCTTTTTGAAGTTCTCGCTGTTTCTGTAGATTGGTGTCCACATATTTGAGTACTCTGCTTTCTGGAACCCATTTGTCCCAATTTTTATTCCAACCACTGTAATGTATAAAGAATTTTACTTGTTTGTCCTTTATAGCAACCTTTACACACTTTGCTTCATAAAGAAGAGGGCCATGAAAGCACAGTACTCATTCACCGTCCTGGAACTTGGGCTTCGGGTCCTGCTTGGGCGCCATTTATAAGTGATTCGCCACCTCCTTCTCCCACCACCCCTGACTACGGCCCCCTACTCTCTACCCGACCCGAGCTTGCGTCAGACACGCTATCAGGCACAGCTGCTCGACATCCTGGGCCAGGTCAGTTCTTAATATTGAAATGACAATAGACGTACAGAAGCCAAAGTTATGTGTATGCAATGAGGTAAAGAATAAGGTCAGCTGAGATAAATGTTCACATGAAAGTGGTTTTGCCCACTTTCAACAATCAGCAGCACCCAGGTTTGGGGGCTGGCTAAAGCTATTACTAGATATTCTGACCTACTTGTAGAGAAGTTAGTTTCTAATTTGGGCACTGTGGCAGATCTACTCTGTAGTACAACACACAAAACTCTGGAGAGATAAAGGTTGGTACAAATGTAGTGAAGGCCTTTAACAAAATGATAGTTGATATGAACCCTAAATCAAAGGTATGGGCAGAAAGGAACCTGAATTATGAGGAATTAGCTCTGAAATAAATTTGGTAGATCACCCAAGTGAAAGACTCTTACTAAGAGAACAGTTGGCGAGAAAGAAGTTTCTGATGCGACTGAGTTGTCCCTAAAAATTTCAACATCTTCCATGCCAGGCAGCCATCGGAATGGTTTCTGATATTATAGGAGCTAAAACATTAATGGCTTTATAGGTACTAAAAATCTATGATTTTTAAATAGTTTCTTTAAATTGGGGAACTATCAATCTGAGAATAAATAAATATGGCAAAAAAGTGTTTTCCTTTGAGCTTTAAATCTCACTTTCTGTAAGACTGGACAAATTCATTTTAATATCTAGATTTTCACACACAGACATAATCATGAATTTTACCTTGCCACAAAAATTATATCTCAAGTCCTTTGAAATTGTTGATCTAGATGTGTAAGATACAATTTACTACAGTATGCCATCCTCTAGGGAAAACTAGAAAATCACAAATATACAAAAATTAGAATAACAATGTAAGTACTGCTCTTTATTCCAGTGGTGTCTGGAAAGATTTAACAAGAAAAAGCTCTGGCTATGAAATATGTTTTGTAATAGCACAAAGATTAAAACATTAAGGGCATAAAATGGTTTACTCCCTTGCACATAAATCAGAGTTGTATGATAAAACAACATGAGCACTCTCATTCACAGCAAATCCTTCCCTCTCCCGAGTTACCTCTAGATTCCACTTTCACACACATACACATACCCTACCTGGGCAGGGGCATCACTCCTCATGAGACAGCGGACCTTACTGAGGATACACTGCTGGAGCTGGGCCCAGGAAATGGTCCTGTCTTCCCTTATCAGGAAAGGAGGTCCAAACCTGGAAATCCAAGGAAATCAGGTTATTTCTGCAAAGGAAAACCAACCACACCCTACAGTCATGAGTGTTGCTCTACTCATGGCTTCCTCTGAATTAGATGAGTGAAGAGTTTAGAGCCAAGCACAAAGCACAGTTGCCAATCAGAGACCCGCATTACATAGGAAGATACTGCTAGGCAAAAGAGGGCCAGAGAGGCACAGCCAGAGACATAGGGCAGTTCAAACAGCGGCTCCCTGTGCTGGACTGGCTGGGAAGACCCTTCTCACGGTGGAGAGAACAGTAAGGGAGCAAAAGAAAGCAAAGCAGGGATAAATCCAGACAACATGGCTGTAGGTTTTATGCATCAGAAATATCTCAGTACTGGGACTGTTTCCCACATCCCATCCTAACAAACACACCACAGGGAACTTGTAGTGCAAAGAACATGGATGTTCTTGTGGCTGTCATTCCAGCTGTACCATGAGCGCTGCTGAAAAATCACTGACCACTCACTGTTCCAGGGTCATGTGAAGACCCACTGTGGACTGTGAAACTGTTCTGTAAACACTGCTTAAAATGTAGCACAAATAGGCAGTGATGGGTCTGGACAGGGAAGGGCATTGTGTGTCCACTGAGTAGCAAGGTCTGTTCATTTAACTAATCCTGAATCACAAGCATTCAGTTTGCTTCTCATTTTTATGTAAACAATGCTTGCTTATATCAGGAACTATGTATTTTCTTGTACATGTACCTCTAGCTGCACATAACCAATTGTTTCCACAGGATAAAGTTCCAGAAGTGGAAAGGCAGACCAAAGTGCTTTATTCCCAAATTGCCCTCCAGAAAAACCACACCAACCTAGCAATGAGGCAAGTGCCCAATTTCCTGAGTAAATAGTGATGGTATATTCCTGTTACCCCAGGATTCTAGGAGGCTGAGGCAGGAAGATCTTAAGTTCAAGTCCAGCCTGGGCAACTCGCAACAGTGAGACCCTATCTCAAAATAAAAATAAAAAAGACTTGGCTTGGGATGTAGCTCAGTGTGAAGGCCTTGGTTCAATTTCCAGTACAGAAAAAAAAAAAAAATTAGCTTTGGTCTTGCCCAGAATGAGTATTATCAATTTCTAAAAATTCCTTAACAATATGAAAGGTTAAGAATAGTATCTTGCTACCCTGCTCCGCTGCTGGTGGGAGTGCAGACTGGTGCAACCACTGTGGGAATCAGTGTGGAGATTTCTCAAAAAACTAAAACTAGAGATTCCATTCGACCCAGCTATTCCTCTTCTTGATATCTTCCCAAAAGAATTAAAAGCATCATACCACAGTGATACATGCACACCCATGTCTATAGCAGCACGGTTTGTAATAGCTAAAGCTTGGAAACAGCCCAAATGCCCATCAACCGACAAATGGATAAAGATGTGGTTTTTCTACACGATGGAGTACTACTCTGACATAAAGAAGGGCGAGCTTCAGATATTTATAGCTAAATGGATGCATCTTGAGACCATACTCAAGTGAAATAAATCAGAAACACATGTTTTTGGGCTGGGGATTTAGCTCAGTGGTTCTGCCGCCTGCTTAGCAAGCGCAAGGACCCAAGTTCGTTCCCCGGCACCAAAACAACAACAACAACAACAAAAAGAAACACATGTTTAAGTACCACATTGTTTCTCTGGTGTGAGAAACCAAAAGTGGAAATAAGGACTAAAATGTATAATAGATATAGAGAAATAGGAAGAAAATGTTCAAATGGGAATGGGAACAAGGGAGGGGGGAGGGAGAAAGGAAGGAAAGGACAAGAAAAAAAGTGAATATAGAAGAAAAAAAATGGAAACAAAGCTTTTGTACATAGGGAGGTGAGGGGGCTTGAGGGGAGAGAGAGCAATGTGAAAAAAGAGGTGGGATGTATCATGTATAGGTGCAAATTCCCAATGATAAGTGTTATTATTATGTATGTCTAAAACGCAACAATAAATGTTTTGCTATAAAAAAAAAAAAAAGAATAGTATCTTGCAGTTGAGCCAGGCATGATGGTGCACAATCCCAGCACCAGGGAGGCTGAGGCTGCAAGGTTAAGGCCAGCCCGGGCCATACTATGAGTTCAAGATCAGACTGAATTATAGTTCTATTTCAAAAAACAAAATAAAACAAATAATACTATCTTGCTATTGCAATCAGAATGTCCCCTACTACTAATGATGCTGAATACTTTAACCTGGGAATGTATTTCTTTTGTGAACTCATGTTAATCTTAGTGGTCAGTTTTGTTTTGCTGCTGTTGGTGGTGGTGGTGGTGGTGGTGGTTTTTGAGACAGGCTCTCACTATGTAGTTCAAACTGGCCTTGAACTCATTGTGTAGACCAGGGTGTCCTCGAACTTATGACAATCCTCCTGCCTCAGCCTCCCTCCCAAATGCTAGGATCACAGGTGTGCAGCACCTTGCCCACCTTCTGTGATCATTTTATTGACAGAATGTTTATCTCACTGAGAGAGCACTAGGTTTTACATGATGGATATTAATATCTCACCTTGCACATGACAGCTATTCTGCCACATTTGTCCTTTGACTTTAAATGTGCTCTTAGTTTAGAATGTTAAATATATTTAAAACACCAGCCTTCTCCTTTATAGCCTCCTGTCTTAGGTGTAAAGTTGGCAGGAACAGCTTAACACCAGTGCATGCATGACCATCCCATCACGTGGCTTGTACCACTGGTGATACAGGTGATACAGCCAAGCATGTATAGTTCAAGCCACCTAGCAGAGAGACAAATTATGGCCCTGTCATGAATGTGTGAAAATAACCCCCTCCACCAGAGACACAAATATGCCCCTATATTTTCTTTAAAATTTATGTATTTTATTTGTTTTGTTTTGGTTTTTGAGATGGGATCTCACTATGCAGTTTAGGCTGGCCTTGAACTCACAAGGAAGCCCAAGCTGGACTTAAAACTCTTGGTGATCCTCCTGCCTAGCCTCCCAAATCCTAGGATTATAGGCATGTGCCACCATGCTCATCCTTTTAAAAAATATCTCAAGGTTTCTTTTTCTAATCAATCAAGGACTTATGCATATGAATTTATGGCAAGAGTAAAAATGTAATTTTGGGGCTGAATATGGTGACACATGACTGTAATCTCAGTACTCTGGGAGGCTGAGGCAGGAGGATCCCAAGTTTGACCCCAGCCTGCACAACTTAGTGAGATCCTATCTCAAAAAAAATTAAAAAGGGCTGGGGATGCAGCTCAGTGCAAAGGCCCTGGGTTCAATCTCCTATACCCCCCAAAATTAAAAAGTAATTATTTAAAATAAAAAGAAAGAAATCAATTAGTTTGGGCTTATTTATTGAATAATTTATTCACTTTTTTGGGGGGGGGTACTGGGGATCAAACTTGGGACCTTAGCTTGCGAGGCAGGCGGCGGATCCACTGGGCTAAATCCCCGGCCCTTTATTCACTTTTTTATCCTATAAAATATGAAATATGCTGTTTTATCATATAATAAATATTTAAAGACTTTGGCTTATTCTATTTGGTTGATTTAATTGTATACTCTTTTGCCCAGGTCACGATATTTTAATAATTAAAATTTATTCTATTTCAATAGACTAATTCCTCTTCTTCCTTTCTCTCTCCCCCAATATTTCTGGCTATTCTTAGTACTTTATCATTCCATATAAAAAATTTTTTTGAGACAGGGTCTCACTATGTAGTTCAGGCTGGCCTTGAACTCACAGTGATCCTCCTGCCTCAGCCTCCTGAGTGCTGGGATTACAGGCATGCACCACCATGACCAGCCAAGAATACATATTTATAGAATATAAAGCAATGTTTCCATACATCATGAGATAGTCAAATCAGAGTAATTACAATATTCATCACTGCAAACAGTTATCATTTCTTTGTAAACACTTTATCTGGACTATATAAAAAAGCTATGTTTTCGCAAATTTGTAATGCAGACAGTCCCTTTCCCTTCTCATTAGTTCTAATCACTTTCTGGTTCTTGGTTTTGTTTTGTTGTTTTATTATACTGCCCAGGCTGGCCTTGAACTCTTGAGCCTCTTTCCTCAGCCTCCTGAGCAGCTGGGACTATAGACACACATAGCTCTTATAACACAATACTGTATAAAATAACTGTAGTGAGGGCCATAGTAATTATTCCTTCAATGAACAAGAAAGCTCTGATGTTTAATTAAGGATGATGTTAACCATATGCTTAAAGCAATTATTTCCAATCCTCTTGTTCAGGAAGTACCCTATTCCCTTCTCCTAATTTTATTAATCTTGGGGATAGATATTTAATTTCATCAAATTAGTATTTTACACTATACCCCAAGTACAGGTCTACAAATCCCAGACACGGTGTGAGAAAAGGATGAAGTTAGACGTACCTGCTGGCCTGCTGGCCTGAGCCCACCAGGTTACAGAAGAGGATGAGCACTTTGTTCTCACTGTGGAGAGGCAGGGAGAATCGCTGACCCTCTTGGGCCACCAAGCGCGGGGACAATGGCAGACTGGGTGCATGAGCTGAAAGAGAAAGAATGGCATTAAAGAGCCCCTGTGTGGGCCGGAGCCCTGGGTTTTCCAGCTCTTTCTCTCTCTGAGCACCTATTCCCCACCAGTGGGAGGACACCTGGTGGCTTTTGGGAGATGATAAAAAGGTTCATGGCACTTGTGCCATCTGACACCTGGCATACAAACATCATGTGCATGGCAGTGAATGTGCAATTATGCCAGCCAATAATTTTAAAATACGGGCAAGAGTTTAGTTAACTCTTTCCAAAGCAACCTGAAAAGTACTCCAAAATAATTTTGCTCTTTTTATGCCTTGATCAGACAGCCCCCAGAGCACCTACAGTCTTTGGAAGCCAACACAAGAAGTATATCAAGAAGGCAAAAGTTTCCCATGGAGAAAGAAGGACTTCACTATTCTCCATTTCCGGTCTGAATTGTGACTTTCAGGAAAATATATGTCACTCGTGATTAAATTAGAAATGAAGACTTGTTTCACTAGGTTGTAAAATCAGTTAATATTTTTTCCCAGATTCCAATGCCCAGAGTTTTCATGTTGTCTTGGAGAATATCAAACATCTGGTCCCCACAGCCTGCTACCTAAGCTGGGTCATGATACAGGGCCAGGGCATAGGATTCATCTGAGACACAGTAGTCACCTGTTATCAGTGAAAGACACATTCCAAGACAGTCCGTAGCTGTCTAAAACCTCAGAAAATATCAAAGTACCAAACACTTAAAAAACAAACAAACAAACTACATATACTATGTTTTTTTCCAAAAATTCGTTCCTATGTTAGGATGTAATTTATAAATTAGGTATAGTAAGACACTAACAATAGTAATAAAATAAAATAATTACAACAATATAGAGTACTAAAAGTTATTTAAGACTTATGCAATATGGGGCTAAGATGCAACTCAGGGGTAGAGCAGTTGCCTAGCATATATAAAGCCCTCTGTGTGATCCCTAGCACAGAAGAAACAAAACCAAACACAAAAATGAATTGTTATTTCTGGAATTTTCCATTTAATATTTTCAGACCATGGTTGAGCACAAGTAACTGAAACTGCAGAAAGGGGAGCCACAGATCAAGGAGGTTGCTGTATATTGTAACACTGGCACAGGGTCCTTTAATATTGGTCTTCTAGACTGCCTGACTGGGCCAAAATGTATATTGCTGACAACAACAGGCTATTAGTCATTGCTCATGTTGCCACGGTTGGTGCTGCATGGCTGTAATCCCAGCACTTGGGAGGCTGAGGAGGGAGGATTGTCCCAAGGTCAAGACCAGCCTGGGCTGCATGAAGAGTTCAAGGCCAGCCTGAGCTACATAGCATGTCCCTGTCTCAAAAAGAAAAAACAAAACAAAACAACAAAAACAAAACAATTGACCATGTTAGCTAGTGTGAGGTTTAAGAAAGAAAAGCATTACAAAATGTAGCCATTAAAAAGAAAGTTATTTTCTAATTTCTTTGGTCATTCAAATTTTATTTTAAGCACAGACCTTAAATCACAAGAGTCCTGAAAATAAAGATTATACCAGCAACCACACTAAACAGTGATTCCCAAAATATCCCTGGACTGGCATCACTTGGGAAGTTGTTAGATATGCAAACTCAGACCCCACCCCAGGCCAACTGAATCAGAAACTCTTGGGGGCAAGGCCCAGAAATCTAGTTTAACAAACCCTCTGGCTGATTCTAATATTCACTAAGGTATTGAGAACCTCAGTATTAGCAAAATAATTTTTTTTTGGTACTGGGGATCGAGCTCAGAACCTTGTGCTTGTGAGGCAGACAGCGGAACCACTGAGCTAAATCCCTGGCCCTCAGCAAAATAATTTTTAGTATCAATCATCAATCAACCACCTATACACAAAATTGCAGGGAAAATAAGCCTGACAGTTCCAAGTGCTAAAACTAAATGTTTTATGCTTTAGCGACCACAGAGAACCATCTCAAATCTATAACTCATAATAACCAAATAAAATCATACAAAACACTGTTGTACCTGAGAGTGTCCCCTGGCTGGGAGATGGAGGGACTTGGAAGGCATACACATTGTCTCCCTCTGCTATGGTATTCAAGTCCTCTTCATCAAAGAAAGACCTCTGGAATCCGTTGGGATACAGCTCAACTAAGATGACCTGGAATGAGAAGGATCATTTTCCCTTTTGATTTCTCGAGGAGAACCTAACAAATAAGAAATCAAAAAGTGACTGAAAGCCTTAAAAGTCTTTTATACCCTTCCCTTCTAAGTGGTTACATTTTAAGTAATAAAACACAGAGGGTGTAACAGATTGACCACAGACATTTCAACTGCAACCAAAAAAATTGTTTTTAAATCTATAGTTTTATACCCAGCTAAACTATGTGTAAGGATTAGAATTAAATTAAATAAAGCCATCTTCGGGTAAACAAAAAATGTTTACCACTTACAGAGCTCCATTGAGTGAACATCTAAAAAGTGTTACTAACCTTTTTCATATTATGTTGTACATGAAAAATATTTTTGGAACTTAGGTTTATGGGGATAGTTTTATATTGGAGAAGGGAGGAAAGTAGTGACTACTTTGGGTGTCATGGCTAACCCAAACTCCACCGTGATTCCCCAAGGATAAAGGAATCAACATCTTAACACACAACTCACAGAACCCATCTGAGGCACATCAGCTAGGAAATTCTCTTATAAACAATACATTTCAGGATTAAAGAAAAAACAATAACAATTAGAAGTAAAACCTGAGTTGTAAGGTAAAATTAATAACTTAAAAGAAAATGGTAAAATTTGGTAAGTGTAAACATGTACTGAATATAAAGGTATAAAAAGAAAGTATATCAGGATCTTTGTGTTGTTTAATAGTAACATTACACTTTGTCAATTATACATTGTGACATTTAATAAATAGTAAAAGAAAGAAATATAGTATGTATGCCCCAAATCAGAAGACAGAATAAGAAAAAACTGCTCAACTAAAAAACAAAGCAGTAAAAGAATGAGAGGGGGAAGCTTCCCCCTCCCAAAAGCAGGAAATGTTGAGTAAATAAAAAACATAAAATAAGATGGTGGGAATGCACCCAAAGACATCTGTGATCATAGGTAATACAAGTGGAATAAAACTGCCATTTAAAATAAAATATCAAGATAGATTTTTTAAGTTCTGGTCAAAATACTCATACAAACATCCCCAGAGATTTCTATCTCCCTGAACATATCACACTGCTCACATTCCTGACAGTCCTACTATTCTTCAAATTCTATCTCTCTCAGATGTTCCACTTTGGTTCTTTTCTACTGCTCTCTCTCTCTCTCTCTCTCTCTCTCCCCCCCTCCCTCTCCCTGTCACATGCACACACACAAATAGGCCCCCTAGTGCACTTTAGTGTGTAGAAAGCAAGATACATATATATCTCCTTTTTTTTTCTTCCGATACTGGGGATCAAACTCAGGTCCTTGCGCTTGTGAGGTGGGTGCAGTGTCACTGAGCTAAATCTCTGGCCCATATTTCCCCTTTTTTTGAGATCCTTGTAAGAAACCTATACAGCCGGGGATTTAGCTCAGTGGTTCCGGTGCCTGCCTTGCAAGTGCAAGGTCCTGAGTTTGATTCCCAGTACCAAAAAAAAAGGAAAAGAAAAAAAAGAAACCTATACAGAGTGATGGAGGTCAAAGGCATTTCTGGGGTGGGGGTGGGGGACAGAAAGGAGCCGGGGTGTTGGAAAGGCTCCTCAGTAACCATGGTGATTATACGGATGTAGGCAGGTGTAAAATTCGACAAACTGCAACCTTAGGATATCCACACTGTACTGTAAGTAAGTTATACCTTAACAAAAAAGGTTAAAAATACTTTTTTATTTAGCAATGAGGTAGTCAGAGAGGTATAAAAGGTAAAGAAACAGAGGGACCAGCAATCACTTACATGGTCCAAGGTCAGAAAGCTAGAGGATAACTGAATCACAGTTAGAACCCCATTCAGAACCCTTCTACTCCTGCCACCCGGCTTGTCACCACCATTGGCTCTACCCTTCCATGTCATGGAAGCTGTTACAGTCACAGTGACTCCAATCCTTCACCAAAACTCCTTTAAAAAAAGTGAAAAAGCATAGCCGCCCACCTTCCCCATGTCAGACATGCTCAGTTCGCTCAGCAGCTGCTTACTGTCCCTTCAGCAGCCTGGTTTATGTTCTCACAAGTGAAAATACAGAGTAGTAACTCAGGGTCTGAAATCAAACCACCGAAGTTCAAACCCTGACTCCCGCTTCGTAGCTGTGTGACTGTGGGCAAGTCACTCAACCCCTGAGGACTTCTTTTTCCTCGCTAGCAAAATGAGGACAATTATAATGTCTACTTTAGAGTGGCTGGCATGAAATCAACTATGAGGAGAAATGAATGTAAAGGTCTCTAGACAGTGTCCAGAACTTGGCGAGCACAACTGAGGTCAGGTGCTGTTGAAAGTATTCCCACCATAATCACTACCACCTTCTAGGAAGGCAGGTGTCCTTCATGGGTACCAAAGGAGAAGGCAAGGCCCAGTCTCCTCAGACACCAGGGACTAGGAATCAGACAGAAACCAGGAGTCGTACTGGCCTGGGACCCCACAAATCAGCACAGGCTGCCAGCCCGTCAGCATCCTGCCCCTGGGGCCAGCCCAGTGCAGCCCCATCACACCTCATCAGCAGGGACTCCGCCTTCCTCCGCCGCCATCTTCCTCAGAGCGGCCACTGTGCTTAGGATTGGCACGGCCAGGCCAACCCGCAGGAACCGCTGACTCTTACAGGGGAAGACCAACGTGACGGTCAAGAATCTAGAAAACAGAAAGGGGGCCACATCCTTAAAGGACTGACGTTAAGTGTCACCAATACCGCTGACAATGGCTCAAGTTTAGAACGATCTCAGCTTCCAGGTTGGCCCCTTGCACTTTAGCCGTGCTCCCACCAGGTGGAAGTAGAGAGTCAAATCTCCTAAACTGGTTTTCCAGAGAGTTGAAAGTAGAAGGTATTGGATTATGAATCACTATATGGCTCTCTGATCTCAAGACTCTAATTGTCCAGCGGATAAAGTTTGAAAAATAAAGCAAACAAACTGCTTCTTCAAGAACAAGTCAACCTTATGAATGATTTTCTCCTTGTCTTAATGAAATTGTTCCTTGGAAATCTTGACTTCTACCTCCCACTATTTCCCGCAGCTCAGTTTTCTGACTATTATTTCTCTCATCCTGTTCAAGTTGCACAGCTAGTTAGTAGAGTTTGGATTTGACCCTAAGCAGACTGTCCCAGAGCCAGTGATCCTAACCACTGCACTATGATGCATCAGGCCAAGTTACATGGATTAACAGACAATCAATCTAAGGGTAGCATCAGTCATGTCATATAGTATAAATTACACTGGTGGTACAGACAGCACAGGGCTTCAGAACAGAAAGGGAGGTTAAACCAGGCAAGGTAGTGCACACCTATATTCCAACTACTTGGGAGTCTGAGGCAAGGAGGATTACAAATTTGAGGTCAGCCTGCATAACTTAAGTGAGACTCTGTCTCAAAATAAAATTTTAAAAGAGAATGTAATGATACAGAAAAGTTTTAGATAACTTGATGGACTGAATATTAAGGCAGTTGTAGAAGCAAAATAAGTAATGTGTTCTTTTAAGATTTGCTTTTCCTGTAACTCCTTGTTTAAGGTGAGGATTATCTGACTCTAACCAGGAACTTCATTAACCTAACAAAGTTACCATGCCAGGGTGAATTTACAATGTATATGGCCCATCTCACGTCTGTGACTTGAAAATAGGAACTGGAATTGTATTTACATATCAAAGACCACTAGGGATGAGATAATAGCTAAAAAGGATATAAAAAAGGAAATGCTGAACAAAGAGGACGCGGATACGGACCAGACTGGTTTCTGGCATTCCCGCCTGCTCACAAGAAGAAATTTTATTATTTTATCTGAATTCTGTGTCTCTGTGTATTTCTTTCCGAGATTTCTGCAACAGTAGCTCAGTGGTAGAGAGCTTTGCCTGGCATGTTCAAGGCCCTAGGTTCAATCTCCAGGAGAGAGAGAGAGAGAGAGATTATGCTGTCTGCTGCATCCTGAGAACAGACAGTGGACAAGAAAAGAAAGCAGGAAGGAAGGAAGGAAGGGAAGGAAGGAAAGGAAGGAAGGAAGGAAGGAAGAAAGAAAGAAAGAAAGAAAGAAAGAAGAAAAGAGAGAGGAGGGAGGGAGCAGACAGACGGAGAGAGGTTATGGTGTCTGCTGCATCTTGAGGACAGACTGTGGACAGCTGGAGGGCAGGAGACATGGTGCTTACAGAGGTGGAGAACACAATGGTCACCAGCGACAGCTCCCCGAGTAGCAGCTCACCAACACACTATGGCGCTGACACCGGCCAATCGCCTCCACAGCACTGCTGAGCCATGGCATCTGTGAGGCAGCAGCAAGACCTGCTTCTGGCTTTGCACACCTTGCCCTCACCCAACCCTGCCTCTGCTTTTCTTTTTCTCCTCTCCCAAAACAACCCTTTCCTCTCTTTTTGTTTCTTCAAGAAATCATTTTCCCACACCTTCACAGAGAAGAAAAAGAATTTTGAAGTAAAGCAAGGAAGAGGAGGTGGTGACCAATTGGCTCTGGTTTGTCCCTGTCTAGCCAAGGGGCCTGCACCAGGTCCTGAATGGACCAAAGATCAACACCTGGCAACAGCACTGATACACAGCTCAGAGTCAGACCCAATTCCACAGCCCAAGGCTCATTCTCCCTGCTAAAGAAGGGCCAAGGCCCCCTTTCACACTGTCACACTTAATAACTGAATGTCACCGGCCTATGAGACAGCTTCCTAGAGAAAGAAAGGCTCAGTGAGAAGCAAAACAGAAAAGGGGAGAGTTCAAGGTCAGATGGACCCCATCAGTAACCAGCAAGAGGGAAGTCAAGGGCACTGGGCAAGCGCCAAGTCTCACATACCTCGTCTGGCGCAAGGGGATCGGAAGGGACACGCACAGGAAGGGGTCAAAGGTGTTGCTCTGTTTCAGGCAGTGGGGACATGTCAAAGAAGATCTGTGAGGACAAAGAAGAGAGATGAAAGTGTCATCACATGTAAAAATAGCTTGGTGGCCCCTTGAAAAGTTAAATATAGAATTACCACTGCATATCCATCCCAGCAATTCCCCTCCTGGGTACATACCCAGAAGAATTGAAAACAGCTGTTCAACTGGTACTTGGATGTAAATGTTCTTTCTAGCAACCCTGTTCATAATAGCCAAAATGTAGAAACAACCCAACTGTCCACCAACAGGTCAGTGGGTAAACAGAATGCAGTAGATCTACAGTGTAGAACACAACTCAGCTATAAAAAGAAAATAGACTCTTGAGACAATGTGAATGGACCTTGCAAACATGATACTAAGGACTCAACAAGAGCAAGACTCCAGGCACAAAAGGCCACATGTTGTATTATTCCCTTTGTGTGGCATAGCCAGAATAGGTAAAGCCAAAAAGACAGAAAGCAAATTGGTGGTTGCCAGGGGCTGGAAGAAGAGGGAGGAGTGTGACAGCTTATTAGGTACCAGATTATATCTCTGGGTGATAAAAATGATTAGGAAATAGAAAGCAGTGTTGGTTGCACAGTATTGTGATGGTACATGCCATTGAACTGCACACTTTTCAAAGGATAATTTAGCCAGTCCTGGTGGTATGCACCTGTAATCCTAGCTACTTGGGAGGCTGAGGCAGAAGGATCGCTTGAGCCCAGGAGTTCAAGACCAGCCTGGACAGCATAGCAAGACCCTGTCTCAAAAAAAAAAAAAAAGCAAACGTTAAAAAAAAAAAAATTGATTAAAAAAAAAAAGTAAAAATGGTTAATTTTATGTTGAGGATTTTCATCTCAAAAAATAGGTATTATGGTTTATATGTAGATACCCCTCAAGCTTCATGTGCTCCCAGGCAGGGCTTTGGGAAGGACATTGGATCATGGGGTGCTATACTCATTGGCGGATTAGTCCACTGATGAGCTTCTGGCTAAATGTGTGGGGCCGGGCCAGAAGAAGTGGGTCACCTGCAGTGTGATCTAGGGATGCACTTTCCTCTTTGGCACCTCCCTTCATGCTGCTTCCTGGCTCCCATGAGGTGAGCCGCTATTGCTCCGCCATGCCCCTGTGCCATTCCATCCTACCCTGGAGCCGGCCACTAGGGAATGGGCCTGACTGAAATGTTAGCTCCTCCTTTAATTGTAGATGTTGGCTATTTTCTCCCAGCAATGAGAAGGTAACTAAGGCAACAGATGAAGAAGAAAGTTTAATCACACAGTGCACTGAGTATGCAAAGGGACACCATAAGCCCTCCAGATAGAAACCCAGCATGCGAACTTTGGGGACCACCTTTTCCTCTGGTTGTCAGCCTTCCTGTGCCCCAGAGCCACTCAGGCACCTTTCTGTGTCCAGACTTTACTCCTAGAGATTCTACTTCAAAGGAGGTGAGGAAGGCCAGGCATCAGAATTGCAAAAGTCCCCCACCCCTTATTGAAAGGATGAAGAAAAAATAAAAGTCAGAAAATAGTAGCTAATAGTAAGAGTAGTTGACATCGAAATAGCACTTACCAGAAACTGAGCATTATTCTGAAGATTGAGCATATATTAATCTATTTACTACACATACCAACCAGAATAATACCCATTTTACAAGAGGAAACTGAGTACAGAGAGGGTAAGTAACTTGCCATAGTACACACAGCTGCTATGTAACAAGGTAAATCCAGACTCACCATCACTCCTGTGGTCTTTGGTATGAGTGAGAAATTGTTTGTTTCACAGTAGCTATGCATATTGTTTATTTATATTTTTCAATTCTTATAAATTTGTCCCTCCCAAAGTTCAAGCGGGATCTCCAAAAGTGAAGCCCAACTTCTATATTCCATGTGGGTGCTCCGGTTTTATTTCCCTAATTGTATAATGCACCATATTCTTCCAGGACATAAGGGACTTCTGCACACTGTGTTAAATGTATCCTAAAATCTGCATGCACTTCCTTGAGACTTAAGAACAACTGCCTGGTGGCAGCCTGGCCATCGTCTGCGCCTTCACCACTGGCCATCAGCCAGGACACCGCAGCAGGGCTCAGGACCCAAGTCCATGTGGCAAGCACTAGTCTTGCGTGAGTGGTTTTCCACTAAACAAGCAAAATAGGGAAAACCAGAGACCAGCAAGAACATGGACCTAGGGGCGCTGCCCCAGGTGAGCCTGTGGCTCTGCTTGCTGCTAGTCCACTCGGTTATCAGAATGGACACGGGTCATCAGAAGGTCACAGTGATTTCAGAAAATAGATGCCAATGGGTTTTGTTTGTTTTGCATTTCTGAGGATTAAATCCCAGGGCCTCACATATGCTAGGCAAACGCTCTGCCATGGAGCTACATCCCTGTCATCCCCCAGCTCTTACGTTCAAGCTAACATTCAGTTCTGATCACTGCCTCTCACTGATTTCCCCTCGGGAGAAGCAGGGGAATGGTTGGTGTCAGAGAGCCAAGGACCTGGTGTCTGTGGAGTCCCTTGCTACCTTGTTTCTCTTCCAATCCTCCTTCTCTTTCACTCGCTGCTGCATACCTAGGCATAAAATCAGCCTGCAGGATGTATTTTTGTCTTTGGGAAATTTCCAAATCCCAGTTTCACATTTACACAAACAAATGAAAAAGGATATTTTTTTGTTGACTTCTTCATTTTTTTTCAGCCATCTAAAACCAAGCTGGGTTGCATTTTTCTCATAGACTGCATTATATTAAATTGGCTCAGGGATGTGACCTTTAGTTTGAGCCCCAAATCTGCACCAGGTAGCAAGAGATTTGTGGTTTGGGAGAAAAAAAATAGAATGGGCTAAGTTTATTTATTTGATTTATTTTGTGGTACTGAAGATAGAACCTAGGACCTTGGACATGCTAAGCATGTACTCACTGACCTACATCTTCAGCCCTCATTTTAGATTTATGGAACAAAGAAAATGTATTGGTCAGATTTCTCATTGCTGGAACAAAATTCACAACTTACAACTTAGGAGGAGAGGTTTATTTTGGCTCACTGTGACAGAGGTTTCAGTGTACATCTGCTGGCTCCGAGGCAAGAACACTGTGGCAGGAGCTGCTCAACCCATGGCGTCCTAGAAGTGAGTGGGGGAAAAGCTCCAGAGAGGAGGGAATGACTGGGGACTAGATATAGTCCTCAAGGTTATTCCCCCAAGACCCACCCAGACACACCCAACAGTGTGCTTTACAAAACTCCTAGGCATCTCCCAACCCAATCAAGTTGACAGTCAAGATTGGCTGTCACAGAAATTGTATCATTTTCCTAAGAAGTTACAGAGAGGGTGGGAACTGCACCTCTTTCTCAAAGATTGAGAAATGAAGACAAAGTGAATGTGACCAACAGATCCAAAAGAAGACAGAGTCAGCTTCACCTTTAAGGAAAACTCTGGCTATTTCACCAGGCTATCACAGTACCCAAAATGTGGCCTGAGAGAGCCTTTCATCCTCACCATCCCCTCCAGAGCATTTGCTGTCCTGTCCTACTGTCCCCCAAGCACTTGCAGGGGACAGAAAATTGTCCCACTGCCCTTCAATGGTCAGAACCCACCTCTCTGTGGTGTTTGCTCTCCTGCTCAAATTACTTTGGTTGTAAAGCTAATCTGCTAGTCATCTGCTACTAAAAGTCAGAACTGCAACCTGCTTCAAATGCCCAGAAATGGGCCCAGACCTGGGCCTGCACACCTTTCCCTTTGACTGCTGGATATGTACACATCTTACAACTCAGACCTAGGCAAGCTGACTCCTCGCTGGACAGTAGGTTGATGCCTGTGCAGAGAGCAATCATCCTGACAGTACAGAATCATGAGTTCACCTTTCCAAGATCAGTTCTGAGGAAGGCTTTAAAAATATACTTTGCCTGGCTGGGCACGGTGGCACACACCTGTAATCCAAGCACCCAGCAGGGGTGCTGTGAGGCAGAAAGCTGAGGCAGGGGTATCACTGTGAGTTCAAGACTAGTCTGGGCTGGGCCAGGGATTTAGCTCAGTGGTTTCGCCGCCTGCTGCACAAGCACAAGGACCCAAGTTCAAACCCCGGTACCAGAAAAAAAAAAGACTAGTCTGGGCTATATATCAAGTTCAAGGCCAGCCTAAACCACATTGAAAGACTCTGTCTCAAAACAACAACAACAACAAAAAAAGAGATGGATGGATGGATGGATGGATGGATGGATATCCTCTGCCTAAAAGGGAATGCAGCCTGTGATAGAGACAACAGATTAGACTCTCTAGGAATAAAGGGTACAAATGACATGAAGAACCTGGAAAACGCACATATATACACTCCCTCCTCCAGCCAATACTCCAATGTAGCAACAATCCTTAGTTATTAAGCTTGTAGGCATTTTTAGGTTGTGATACTAATCATAGAGAATAACAGTATTTTTCCTATAGTCCATAGCCTCCAGCACTCTACTACTATTTCCTCATCATCCCTCCAGGCAAAGACAAAAAGCCATCTCCTTAAAAAGGGATTAAGGGGGACTGGAGGTGTGGCTTAGTGGTAGAGCCCTTGCCTAGCATGCATGAGACCCTGGGGTTCAATCCCCTTATTACAAAATGGGGGGTGGGGGGGCAGGGAATCAAAGCAGGAGAACCTCATGGAAGAGAGGTTTGTGAATTAACCCATAATCCAACATCCACACCCAGTTTCATAAAGCAGACTGATCTTATCCCAGGCAAGCCCTGCTCCACGGAGAGGGCAGACACAACAGGTACCATTGTGCATGGGCATCAGCCTATAGGGCTCCAATCACTTCTACTGCAGCAAATCACTTTCCACACCTGGAAAGCCCTTATGTTGATGAGATCCCTAATGATACTTTTTCTCCACTTCAGACTCTCAAGAACAAAGCAGGTATTTTTAGCTGTTACCAGTGCATTTTTAGCATGAACACCTCATCTCTTCCTCATTAGCCTATGGAAAGAAATCCACCCAAAAGGCACTGCTAGTCCTTAATATCTGGTCAGCTCAAATGTTACTTCCTGAGGAATCCACACATGCCCAGCTCGTCCCACACCAGATCAAGCACCTGTAACATGGATTTCAGTAACCCTGAATTTTTCCTCCAAAACACTTACTAGTTACAATTCTATAAAAACACGGAGTTGCCCTAGATTTTCATCTTTCTCTGTGGCCCTCTGCCGCTCACCCTTAAACCCCCTAGCAAGTTTTGGTGACTCTGCATTTGAAACATATTCCAAACCTAGCTATAGCCCTTCACCTCTACCACCACTTCCATGGTTCCAGCCACCCTTGTCCCCCAGGGATACTCCTGCTTCCTCTCCCACTTTCCTCCAACCCCCCTAACAACCAGAGTACCCCTTAAACTGATGAACTTGACCACACTCATTTTACCACTGCAGTGACTTCCTGTGCCCTTTCAGCTGAAACCCACACTTGGACTACAACCCTACCCGCCAGGTCCCTGCCCACCTCCCCAGCCCCCTCCCATACCTGCCGATCACCTTGGTTCATAGAACTTGCCAAGACTATTCCTACCTGAGGCCCTCTGCCTTTGCTATTTCCTGTTTGAAATACCCTGTCTCCAATCCTTTGAATGGCAGACTCCTTGTCATTCAGCTCTCGGTTCAAATGGCCCTCTTCAAAGTAGCCTTCCTGACCCCTTTATCTAAAGTTCCACCTCCCTCCTCCTAAATTACTCCTTATCACTCAGGGGGCACTAGCGCCAGCTGTCTGTTGACTTGTATGCTGTCCAACATCCCCTCCACAGAATGTGAGCTCCATGAGAATAGGGTCTGGGTGTGGCTTGTGACATCAAAAGAGAACCTGGCACATAGGACAGCATGCAGGAAGTATCAGGAGAATAGCTGTCCCACAGTATACTTGGGGCATTGGCTCCCAGGCCCCATCACCATCGCAGATATCAGGGCCGGGGATTTAGCTCAATGGTTCCACCACCTGCCTCGCAAAAGCCAGGTCCCAAATTCGATCCTTGGTACCAAAAACAAACAAACAAACAAACAAACAAACTCATAGCTAACACCATTACTGATATCAGAATGCTCAAGTTCTTTATAAAAAATGTTATCACATTGGCATAAAGCCAATGTACATCCTCCTGTATGTTTTGCCATCTCTAGATTACTTATAACACTTAATACAATGTAAATGCTATGTAGAGTTGCTATACTGTATTATTTAGGGAATAATGATCAAAAAATAATCTGCACATGTGGAGTACTGATGCGATTTTTTTCTAATATTTTGAATCTGTGATTGGTTTAATCTGCAAAGGCAGAACCAGTGGATAAGAGAGCTAACTGTATGTGCTTGGTTGTATTTCTTTCTTGTGGGCAAGGAGTTAGCCCCTCATGGTAACCACTGGACCAAGCATAATAGCAGGCAGTTGAATCAATGGAAGAGGAAAAGGAAGACAGTGAATATAAAGAGGAGGGTAGAGAAAACAAAGCAAGCAAGAAATGAGTGGATTTATGATACAAGGTAGTGATGGTGACCCCTCCCCACTCCCCAACATACCCTCCCCTTAGACACCGTCTGTTCCTCCTTCTTCTCTTCCTCTATCTCTTTATTTTCATTGCTGGCAGCCTCTGCTTTGGACAATCAGGGATAAGAGAGATGGCCAACAAGTGGCTGTCATGGCTAGCAGCTTTCTGGGTCCACAGCCGCAAAGCTGGGATTCCACTCTTCACACCTCCTACAGCATCCCATGCCTCTCAGGGCATGAGTCAGTGTAATGGTAAAAGTCAGGTTCAATCAGAAGGGATTTTTCTCTCCTGGAAATATTTTCAGCAATCAAGGGCAGGAATGGAGCACCCCCTGTCCTTATCACTCTGATCCTTTCTTCAGGGTCCTCTTCTCCTGGGGGCAGTGACGGAGCTCTTCACAGGCTGCAGATCAGTTTGCTCCAGTGGCAAGCAGCTCTAGTGGGCACACACATGTTTCAGAGACTATCTGGCCTCACCTTCAAAGACCATGATCACTTCCTACTTACTTTACCTGTAATTACTGAACATAATTCCTAAAGCAGGACAGTTTCCAAGCAATGTTAAACAACCTCCTCTCAGTGAAACACAAAGAATATAAATCCCAAAAAAGTATGGAAGCAAATGGCCAGAAGTGGAAAATTCTAAAAGACTGAGTGTCATCTTGCTTGAAGAGAAGTAATTAAGAGAAGAAAACCAACAGGAGAGCTATGAAAAGCCCACAGAGCAAAGGAAAGGGACAGTCATCTAAAAGACCCAGAGAGAAACATTGCAAAGCATTCCATTGAAATGACTTGATGGGACATCTCAAAGGAAAAAACTCGGTGATGTTTTGGTATCCATCATAGAAAACAAGACAGGCCAGCACTGGTGCAACTGAAAATCAGAGAAATCACAATGAATGAACAAGAGGAACTGGAAAAGAACAGAAGAGGAAGAATGCCAAAGAAAACCAAGACAGGGCTCATGCTTCTGAGAAATTAGAGGCCAGAAGCTGTCTCTTACTCACTGTGTCCCTGTAAAGCCATACCTAATTAGGCCAGGCATGGTGGTGCACACCTATAATCTCAGCACTCAGGAAGCTGAGGCCAGAGGATTGCCATGAGTCTGACACCAGCTTGAACTATACAGCAAGACTCTGTCTCAAAAAAACCTAAAAATAATAATAATACACACACACACACACACACACACACACAAATAAATACATATGGAACCTGGACTGGGGATTTAGCTCAGTAGTACCACCACCTGCCTCACAAGCGCAAGGTCCCAAGTTTGATCCCTGGTACCAAAACAAAAGCAAAAACAAAAACAAAAATAAAACATATGGAATCTAAAAAATTGTCTGTGTGAGAGAGTAGAATGGTGGTTACCAGAGCCCAAGTAGAATATGGGGGTTGATCAGCTGGTATTAAGTTACAGTTAGATAGGAGTAAGAATTTTGGTGTGCAGTTGCTATTGTGACTATAGATGACAGTTAACATACTATACATTTTACAAAGCTATAAGAAATTTAAAAGTTTTCACCATCAAGAAATCATAAATGTTTGAGGAGTTAGATATACAGTGGTACCTTGGTTCATGAACTTGATTCTTTTCATGATTCTAGTCCCAAACTGAGTTGGACAAGTACGAAATCAAATTCAATGGTTAAGTTCAATGTTGACTTATGAGGAAATTTGATTGGGTTCTCATCCAGTTCAGTTTGCAACCAGGATCATAGAGAGAATCGAGTTTGTGAACTGAGATGTTAGGGTAACAGAGGCATGACCAAGACCTCCAGAGCAGGCAAAAATAAAGCAACAAGTGAGGTTTCATTTTCAGCCTGGGTGCAGGCTAGTCAAGGGCAACAAAGCCACTGACCCTGGGGGCTTGGGCAAGGAGAAACTTTATAGGGGAGTCTGGGAAGAGAAGGGTTAGTGCCAGGAGGAGTGGAAAATTTTGTCCTGGAATGGAGGAAGTCTTTTGTTATGGGGCAGGGGAAGGCTGGTGGTCCCCAGGGGTATCTGGACCCACAGATGTTGCTGCATGGGACAGGCTGCTTATCTAGAACCCAGACCTGAGCTTCCTGTTATCCTTTGTGCCTTACAGGATGTGTAACTACATTGCCTGGGAAGTTTTTCTCTTCTGCCTGGGCGGGGGTCTGACCCGAGGTACCAGTATATTTCACCTGATTTAAACATTGCATAATGTATAACCATACATGTATCAAAACATTACACGACACACCCCATTAATATGTACAATGTCTCTTTTTATGTATCAGCTAAAAAACACATTTAAGCCAGGCATGGTGGCACACAGCTGTAACCTTGGGAGGTTGAGGCAGGAGGATTGCCACGAGTTTGAGGTCAGCCTGGGCTACATAATGACCTCACAGCCAGCTTGAATTAAAGTGCGAGTACCTGTCTCTAAATAAGTAAATATTTTTTTTAAAGCTAATGCATATGGGCAGGCATTCCACCTAAAGGAAATTTTCTGTAACCAGTGGCTTCCCCTAAATTCTGATGCCTATGCTCATTCCCAGCTTTAAGCTGAATCTGTCCCACCCATTGGATCCTCTTCATCCCTCAGCCCCTCCAAAGGCGGGCCTCCTTTGAGAAGCCTCTCTGACCTCTTGCTGCAGCGAGTGCCTTCACTAAACATTATAGTACTTGGACATACTCTGCCTTGTGTGGGTCCTGATATGCTTATGTACGAGTGCCCAAAGAGCACACATGCTTTCTGAAGTCAAAGGCCATGGAATTATATTTATTTTTGTGTCCTCCAGAATGTGGGTAACGCTTGTGCCCAGAATGACTTGTTCAGCTGGGCTCTCTGACCATAAAGGGCAAACAGGGTCTCACTGGCTTCAGGGCGATCGCTTGCTGGGGATCCCCCAGCTTCCACATTCACTGTGGAACGGCCCTGCATCACCCCTGCTTCAAGGGGAGGTAAAACAGGTGCAAATGATTGATGGGAATTTACAGGGGAGATAGAGCCAGGTTTACAGCTTTGTTGTGTGATTTCAGGGTCAGCGGCAATGGGAAAATGGTCAAGTCCACTGAGCCCCCAGGCAACACATTCCAAACACTCCTGGTCTCACCTGTATTGTGCTTGAAAGTGGCTTTGCACAAAGCTCTGGCCTAGAGAAAGCTGAGCTGATGAGGACTGGAGGTTCTCAGGGGTTTTACTGGCTTCAGGCAACAGCTGCAAAGAAACAGGAAAGGAAGCAAGATTAGATACTATCCACCTTCCTGGCCCTACGTGGTGGCTCACGGCTGTATCCCAGCACTTGGGAGGCTGAGACAGGAGGATTGCTGCAAGTTCCTGGCCAGCCTGGGCTACACATAATGAGTTCAAAGGCAGCCTGAATGACACAGCAAGACCCTCTTATAAGCAAATGAACAAAATCCACCTTCCTGTGTATCACATGACTGCTTCCAGACCACAAAGCTTCCTCCTGGGCCCATGTCAGCCCTTTGAATCCATCTTCAATGTCAGTCAGTACTCTCAACCTTTTGATCCCCAAAATCCCTAAGAAAGAGAATGTATAGAAAGAGCAAGGGGAATGGGGAAAAAATAAGAACCAAGATATATTATGTAAAGGTACAAACTCCCAATAATGAATGTCAACATATTGTATACCTAAAATGTACCCAAAAAATTAATGGAAAAAAAAAAAAGAGCAAAACTACCTGGGGATGGTGGCACATGCCTGCAAACCCAGAGGTGGAGGCAGGAGGATTGCCACAAGTTTGAGGCCAGCCTGGACCACATAGTGAGATCAAGACAGCCTGGACTATACAATGAGACCCTGTCTCAAAAACACTAAAAAAAAAAAAAAGAAAGAAAGAAAGAAAAGAAAAGAACAGAACAAAGTGAAAGTGTAAACCTCAGTAAACACCCTTCCCTGGGGACAGATAGCCCCTGCTCTGACCTGCTGGGCCCTCCCTGACTAGATGCCTCTTGTATGTCCACTTGGGTGGACAATCATCACCTCTAGCTGGGTCACACCGAAGTTCTCCATCCTCCACCTGCTTAATTGTTCCTGCCCACACTTTCAGCAAGCCAGTTTTCCTCTAAGTATGTACCGTTGTTCACAGACAAAGCAGACTTAAATTATACAATTTGATGTATAAACTTGCTTCATTCTACATTGTGCTGTGTACTTATCGCCTTGTGTGGCAGTTCCCTGTGGCTGCTGTCACAAATCATTACAAATTATGGCTTTCAACAACAAATTAATTTTCTCAATTCTTGTGACCAGACATCCAAAATCAGTATTGACAGGCTCAAACCACAGTGTTGGCAGGGACATGCTCCCTGCAGACTCCAAGGGGGAACCCACTCTTGCTGCTTCCAACTTCTGCTAGCTGCCCAGATTCATTGGCTTGTGGCCATGTCACTCTGGTCTTCAAGGCCAGCATCTTCAAATCTCCCTCTGCTTTGTCCACATCACTTCTCCTCAGCCTCATCTATGAAAACACTCAGTATTGAACTAATGGCCCACCTGGATAATCCAGCTTAATTACCCTCACTCAAGATCCTTAACTGAATCACATCTGTAAAGTCTTTACCATATGTAAGAGAACATTATAGGATGCAGGGTTTTGGATCTGATAGCGTGGGGGTCATTTTTTAGCAAGCCTACCCTGGGGCTCATGCCTGTCCTAATGCCACCAAACTCCTATGGCCTCCTACCACTCCCAATATGAATTGTTACAGTTTCTAGTTTTCCTACATTCATTCTCCACCCTTTAACCTATTCCCTACTCCCTCCACACATGGGACACAAGTATCTATCATGGCCTTGACAGGCAAAAATCTTTGTGCTTGAAAGGTCTGTATCTGAGGACCATCTCAGAATCAAAGCCACTCATTATATAAAGCTATTTAGTAAAATACTGAATTACCTATGAGTGTTCACATGTGGCCACACATAAAAGATGCCCTAGAACTGTGGTGATGAACCTATGGCACACATGTTGCAGCAGGCATTTGTATAGCTGAAAGCTCTAAAAGGTTCACCATCACTGCCCAGAACAATGCTTCTCAGCTTTTTTCATGATCACTCACTTCAAGGAGTCTTTTCTTTTCTTGTTTTAATGGTTCATGGGATTGAACTCAAGGCCTTCACACTGAGCTACATCCCCAGCCCTTTTTTATTAACTTTTTTTTGAGACAGAGTCTCACTAGGTCACTAAGTTGTTCAGGCTGGGCTCAAACTTGCTATCTTCCTGCCTCAGCCTCCAAGACTGCTGCGATTACAGGCATGCACCATCACACCTAGCTTCAAGGAGTCTTTTTAGACATCTTCCTCCTCCTCCACTCCCAACATGAGGTGGTAATACCACAGATATACTTTGCATGTGTCTATAGACTGTATGAATATCTGCCTCCCAGGACCAAGTTTTGGAACTTTGGGGTCTTCCGTGCTTCTGTGCTATCACCCCCCATGAGAATGAAAGAACTTTCATTAGGAGAATGCCCTGATAGTGAGGGGCAGGTGAAGATCTGGGTGGGATTCAAGGTGAATGTTGAAGGATTTGAGAAAGCAAAGGTTGGAACCAGACAAAAGGAATGCGTGTGAAACACCTGGGGTAAAGTGTACTGAAGTGTACAATGTATTTCAAAATATATCAGAAAAATAAGATGAGCAAAAAAAAAAAAGATGGAGGGAGAAATGAGTGGATGAAAGAATGGACAGATGGCTAAGTATCACAAATTTAGTAAACTGTAAAATGCAGATTCTAGGTGGTAGGTATGAGTGTTCACTGTACAATTAATTTAACATTTCTGTGTTATGAAATTTTTCATAACAAAATATGGGACAAGTACTGAGTATTTGGGATTGTTGCTCTTATTTGTCCCAATATTTTAATGTGCCCAATTTGACTAGAATACAGGATATGCAAAGGGAAGAAAAAAAACAGGGCTGGGGAGCAAGTCTGGTATCACACTGGGTAGGGCTTTCAAAGTCCCAAGGAAGACACTGCACCTGCTGCAATGAACAACATAAGACCAGGGTCAAAAATGAGGAGTCAGGACTCAAGACTGCTGGGTTCAAATCCTTGCCCTGAGAGTTGGTTTCAAGAGTTACTCAACCTCTATAGGCCACTTAAAAAATGACTCTTATATGGTCCATGGTTTCTCCTAGTCCATTTGCTGTTGGTATAACAAAATACCAAAGACCAGGTGATTTATAAAGAACTGAGGTATATTTAGTTTACTGTTCTGGAGGATGGGAAGTTTGAGAGCATGGCGCTGGATCTGGTGAGAGCCTTCCTGCTGCATAATAGCATGATAAAGGGCACCCCGTGGACAGACAGAGCAACTGTACTCAGTATTTTCCTCATCTTTTAAAGCCTCTAATGCCATTAAAGCAGACACACCCTCATGATCTTATCTAATCCTAGCTACCTCCCCAAATCCCATCTTCAAATCTATTAACATGGAGATTAAGTTTCCAGCACATGAAATTCTGGGGGACACATTCAAGCCACAACAATTTCTCTACTGCAATAAGATTATAATATCTATCTGATGGCATGTTTTGAGGGTTTAAATATATATATGAACAGTGCCTGGCACAAAGTGAGCACTGAACAGCCCTTTATAGGTGGCAGTGTTTCATGATGGGAAGTATCCAATGGGTTCTGACCCTAAGTGGTGGCCACATGCTTGAGAGATGTTTTAATTCAACAGCGATTCCCACTGAAGGAAATAAGTCTAGAAGATAGAATACAGTTAAAGGAGGGTAAGGGTCCAGGTAACAACAAGGTACCTAGAGGAGAAGTCATGAAGATGAAAGAAGGATTGGATTCAAGACACCTTTGTGAATAGCTCATAGCTCTGCACCTGACCAGAAAGCAGACAGGATGAAGAAAGGAAGGGATAAACATGACCTTAGACTCCAAGGTTCCAATCTGACACCAATACCAGTTCCATCAACAGAAATGGAAGAGTCAAAGGAAGAAGTGGGCTTCAGAAGGACATGCCAACTTTGAGGGTGACTTGATGACATCCAGGCAGAGACATCTAACTACAAATAGGTAAAGGTGTGAACTTGAGGAGTGAACGTGGACATACAGTAGACATGGGGATACTCTGGCTGCCAGGACTCACTCCTCCTCTATAGTGAGAGCACCCCAGTGGAGCCCCTGAATCCATTCCTGGGTGGGGAGGGCTCTTTCACCAGGGTTCCTGCCCACCCCTACCAGGATGCAAGTCTTTGACCCATATCACACTGATGAAATGTTCCTGCCCTGAATGTGGACCATGAGCAGAGTGACCCAAAGGTGAAACACTGATTCCAGCAGTCACATCCATGCCAGAGAGCTTTGTGTCATGCCTCTGGGACTCCTCCCTCTCCCAGAGGGCCTGACTCTTTAGTTTCTCTAATCCACGTGCTCCTCCCTGGTCTTCTCTTACGTGTCCTTTTGGAGTCATCTTAGGTTGGCTCTGTCACTTGCAACCAAAGAACTCAAAATGACATAGGAGGCTTCTGCATCAAGGTAACAATATGAGAAACTGGCAGCCACTGTGGAAGGGATCAAACAGGGATGAGGTACAAAAAGAAAAACCTGAACAAGGCCGGGGTGACAGGAAGGAGGAAGTCACCACGACTGACTAGAGGTCAGATGAACAGCTCCACTCTGCTAGCTCAGTGACCCTGGAATATCCTTAAAGCTCCATCTTATGCCTAAAAGAAATAATAGTCCCTCAACATCATGGAGCAACTGTACAAATCAAGAGATGCCATCTACCTTTTGCCTGGCCCACAGTATGTGCTTAATACAAGCTTGCTTGTTGGTCCTCTGCCCAGCTTCATCCTCCTCCTGTATTCTGCAAGAGTGGCATTCTCTGGAAAACAAACTGCCACAAGATTGCTTATGTGTTGGTGTTTATAGGGTAGTAAAAATATACCCTTTTTGCAGGATGAAAACATTTGAGCATCATTAAAGTAATGGAAAAGAAAGTAGTCCTCATGTTTTCTATTCCAGTTACAAATAAATCTAGCTATATGGCTTTCCTATGTCCTCAAAACAAAAATAACTTCAAAATGAAAAATCATTTGGAGTTATGAGAGGACAGCAACTTTCCATCTTGGAAACGGAAAATAAAATTTCATGCCGAATAATCGCGACAGCTCTGCTCTCTACCTTCAAGTGCACGCAGGCAGGCCTCCACAGGCAGCCGGATTTTCTGAGTGCAAACTTCAGCACAGATTTTGACCTAACCCCAAGACAGAGAAAAAAGATGGTTCCTGCCTTCTTTGGGTCCAAGTAAGGGCTGCATAAGCTTCTGTTTCTGGCCAACAGCCATACCATGGGCATCCTGCGGAATGCCATACCCCGAGGCTGGGCCCAGTAAGGGACAGGAAGCAGCTTGGGTGCCAAGGATAGTGAGTCAGAGGGGCAAGGGGTCAGGGATTGATTGGCAGGACCAGTCGGGTAGGGCCTTGTCAACAACATAAGAGTCTAGATTTTGTTCTCAGTGTGACAGGAAGCCACTGATGCAATGTAGGAAGGAGCATGACAATCTGATGTTCTTTCTGAAGAGATCTGGCTGCGCAGTGGAGAACACTGTAGTGGCTGCCTGGAGATGTGGACCAGTGGTACAGCATTTGCCTACAGAGACAAGGCCCTGGGTTCAAACCCCAGTACTACTTTGAATAAAAAAAGAAGGAAGTTGGGAGACCATTTATGGCTGCTTTCACTTCTTACTGAAGTTATGAAAAAAGAATTACTGGCAGGCCCTCTTGGCTTAAATAATCTGAAGGTTATCTTACAGGAAGGCTGGGGGGTGGTACACTGCAGTTAGGAACAAAGGTTCTAGGGCAGTGCTTTGCGATTGAGGGTGGTTTTGTCCATCAGGGTCATTTGGCAATGTCTGGAGACCTTTTTTTTTTATTATCACAACTGTTGATAGCCCCTGGCATCTACATGTAGAGGGGAAGATGCTACAATAGTCAAGGCAGCCAACAAAGAATTATCTACTCAAAATGTCAAAAGTGGACCAGGCATGATGGTTTACACCAGTAATCCCTGGATTTGGGAGGCTGAGGCAGGAGAATCATGAGATTGAAGCCAGCCTGGACTACATAGTGAGGCCCTATCTATAAAACAAAAACAAACATACCAAAAAAAAGAGTCCAAAGTATTGAGATTATGGGCCGGGGATTTAGCTCAGTGGTTTCGCCGCCTGCTGCACAAGCGCAAAGACCAGAGTTCGATCCCTGGTACCAAAAAAACCCCTCATTCTGCAAAAGTATTGAGATTAAGAAAGCCTGGTATAGAGTTGCATTTTTAGATTGGGTCCTGGCTCTCCCATTTAATAACTGTGTGGCTTGGGCCAAGTTACTTAACCTCTCTGTGATCTTTCCCATTCTTAAGCTCAATGACTTTTCCTGTTACCAAGGGACTGAAGGGGAAAACCAAAGGCAAGTTGGAAGATCAATGTTTGGACCTAGAATGTTTCCAAAGTCCCACATGTGAAAGATTTTGTCCCAGCTTGGTGCTGTTAGGGATGGAGGTGGGGCCTGGTAGAGATCTTTGGTCACAAGGGTGTCCCCTCAAAGGCGACTGCAGGGACACAGCTACTTGCTATTCTTTCTTCTTTCCAGCTGCCATGACATGAGCAGCTCATTCCATCCTGGGCTCTGGGCTACAATGTTCTGCCTTGCCAAAAGCCCAAAAGCAATGGATCCATCCAACCACAGACCAAAACCTCCAAAACTGTGAGCCAACATAAACCTTTCCTCTTTCTAATGATCTTAGGTATTTTATTATAGTCATGGGAAGCTAATGCAGCTGTCTGTCCACCTACTTTCCAGGTACGAGGAAGTCCCTGGTATAGTCAGGGAGAGGGGAAGGGGAAAACAGTGCAAGAGGCCTTTCCTATACAGCAACATGAGCAGGACCACCTGTCCCTAAGTCCCCTCTCCCTCAGTGGGTGACTAAGACGACATGAATCACTCGTAAGGGCACCCAGCACACTGGATTTGGAGCAGACAGGCCCAGGTTTGGTTGGTTCTATTTCCACCCAGTAGAGGATGATTCACTCTCAACAACTTACTTAACTGAAATCTCCCTTAACTACAGAACAAGAGCTGTCCTCATAAATATTACAGCATGATGACTATTAATTCAAGAGTCTATCAAGTGTCTGCCATGTTCCAGGGAATAAAATGAGTCATGAAAAGCACCAAGCTAGATGCTTGGCACACAAGAAACATTCACTAAACAGTATCCGAACGTTTTTAATTTCAAAATGTGTTCTCTTAAATGTGTGGAGTACACAGTATAGTGGACCTACATTTACCTGCTCAATACTCTATTCCTTGGGGAAGCAAGTGGTGCTGGCTCTACAAAGTCCTTCTTAGCCCATGTTCATCCCACAGGCCTGTGACCATGTTGCCCAGTAAGAATATCCCATTCTTCTGGCCACATGCTCAGAAATGGACCTGTGAACCAAGCTAGGATTATCAAACTCTGCCCTGGGATTTTTCTAGAATGGCAGGATCTAAAGAGAGACAATGAGAAGCACCCCTCGCTGCCATGTAGGAGAGCCAGTGTGAGAATGAGGCCAGACACAGGAAAGGGCCTGGAAATAGTTGAGCTCTTGCATCCAGCCCTACCTGATGCTTCTTCAATCCTTGGACTTACAGAGTATAGAAGCCAATAGCTGCCTTTCCCCTAAACTGGATCCAAAAAAATTGGATCAAATTAAATTTCTGTCAACTAAAAGGGTCTGGATAAGACTGACAGAAAATCACTATGGTTTGTTTCTTTGTTTGTTTGTTGTTTTAGGTTTTCTGAGACAGTGTCTTGCTCTGTCAAGGCTGGCCTTGAACTCACTATGTAACCCAGGCTGGCCTCGTACCCATGGCAATCCTCCTGCCTCAGCGTCGCCTAGCAAGGAAAATCACTGTTAATAAAAGAAAAACAACAACAGAATGATAAAGCAGCCAAGCATGGCAGCACACACAACCCAGAGAAACCCCCATAACCATGGAGTGCCTGTTTCTCCCAGGTTTTGTTGCGGTGATCACTGGCTTTGTTTCTGTGCATTTTGGGGTTCACTGAGGTAACCCTTTTCAAAACTAAAAAATAGGCTAGAATCCTGACTCTGCCCCTTCTCTTACCTGTGCAGTTTCAAGTTTACCCAGCCTCTCTGATATATGGGACATATATGGTCATGGGCTTCTTTTCCTAAAGTTCCACATTGACATTTTAAAACAGAAAAGCTGGGCATGGCGGTGGATACCTGTAATGACTCAGCAAGCTGAGGCAGGGGGATCGCTTCAAGTTTGAAGCCAGCCTAAACTGTATACAAAGGCCCTGTCTCGAAAGAAAGAAAGAAAGGAAGAAAGGAAGGAAGGAAGGAAGGAAGGAAGGAAGGAAGGAAGGAAGGAAGGAAGGAAAAAAAAGAGAGAGAGAGAGAAAGACAACACCCCCCCAAAAAAAAGAGTGACTTGGGAGGCTGAGGCAAGAGAATCACCACAAGTTTGAGGCCAGCCTAGACTACCTAGTGAGTTCAAGGCCAGCCTGAAATACATAGCAAGATCCTGTCTCAAGAAAACCATAAAATAAAACAGAATCAGAAAGAGAACAGTCAGTTATGTCAACAAATTCAAAAAAGAACAAAAGGCTGAGCTTCTGGAAACATTCCTTCTCTATTAATCTCAATGATGGGCTCCAAGAAAATCATGAAGAGCAGGGAGGGTAATGGTTGAGAGACCTAACTACTTTCCAAGGGTTTTTCAGTTTATTCATGAGAGGGATTGGCTCAAGTGTCCTGATTTAAAACAACAACAGAATGATAAAGCAACCAGGCATGGTAGTGCACACCTATGATGCTAGCACTAGCAGTACGGGAGGCTGAGGCAGGAGGATTACCACAAGTTCAAGGCCAGCCTGAACTACAGACCCTGTCTCAAAGAAACCAAAAGAAAAGAATGATGAAACAGTTCTTGGCACTATACCTGGATCAATCATGAGATACATCAAAAGGAATGTGTTACTGATTAGTTACCAAAGCTTATGAAACACTTTTCTAAATTACAGCAGGTCGGGCTGGGGATGTAGCTCAGTGGTGTCACACCTGCCTGGCAAGTGAAAGGTCCTGAGATTGATACCCAGTACCAGAAAAAAAAAATTACAGCAGGTTATTCACAGATATTGTTATAATAACTGCTCACTCATGATATAATAACTTCATTCACTTCTACTTTCTTAAGTGGGAGATAAAGGGGTCATATTAAAGCATAGGCCATTATTGATCTTTATTTAGCAAAGTCCATAAAGAAAATAGCTGATGTATCAACTAACTGTGGCCATTACAGATTTTTGTAATGCTTGCCTCTTTCCAAAGGTCTGGAGTTTCATCAAAACCAGAAATTCTAAATGCACAATGTAAAAATCATCCATCCTGGGAATTGAGAGAAAAGGTTAGGAATTGCTGCTCTGTGGGGTACCTAACGGAAAAAGCAACAGTAGAGTTGAAATGACGCCATCCGGAAATAATAAGGAATGGCCCTCATGGCCTCAGATGGCCAGACTAATGCAAAGACTACAGACAGAAAGGCACATTTTTTTTCTCAAAATCTGAGCCCTATTCACTATCTCACTGGGGTTACAGAGGATGAGAAATACTGCAGTGGGAGGAAATGCCTTGTCTAAAAGAAACAAGAGCTAAAAGAAGGAAGCAGAGAACACTCTCTGTAGACAGTAGCCAGAATATCCAGGAATTTAAGGAGTTGAGTAAATATTCAAAGGGAAAAAACAAAACCAGAAAATTCAGTACAATGCATTGTTCTGAGAGTGACCGACCAGCCCTCGGGAAGAGCCCTCCAAGTCCTCGTGGACACGGTCCAGTAACCAGAGCAGGAATTCCAGGGCGTCATGTTGGGAATTGCCTTGGAACTGGGAGCCATACTTGGAAACAGCATTCTGAAAGGAAATAAAGAAAAACAGAGGTCATTTGGGCCCTGCATACAAACGCAAGAACCCAAGTCCTACAGGCACTAAGCTACCAAGTAATCATCACAAGGGTTGACAATGCACAAGTATCCTGGGGTAGAAATGCTCTTTCCTGCTGATGACCTGCTCCCAAATGGTCTGAGCATGCTTGGTGTAGGATGACCCCCTTTCTTACAGAAGATCTACTAATACGCCCTATCCCTTCAAAGTCCACGGGGCTGTCTGCTGAACACGTCTATGCTGGTGACCATCTGTTCTCCTTGAAGCTCCTCCCACACTGCAGTAGCCTCCCCGCCATCCATCCCCCCTACCCCCCCACCCCCGCTCTCTCTCTCCAGTCAACCCACAGCAGTGCAGAGTTTTCACAACCTACTCTCTCCCTCACTAATTCCACTTACACCATGGCTTCCATCCTCTGGCAATGACCACTCTTGCTGCAAAGCTAACTTCTTAAAACACAATGTATGTAGCTCCTTTCCCACCCCTTTCAGATATGGTTGAAAATTTAAGAATATAAAATTCTTGATCATGAAATGGGCCAGCCAATCCTACATGTAGGGACTGGGGTACAACAATGAAGAAACAAGCTAAGGTTGGTGGTGCATACCTGTAATCCCAGCACCAGGGAGGGAGGCTGAGGCAGGAAGATCACCACAACTTTAAGGCCAGCCTGGGATATACATAGTGCGTCCAATCCAGCCTGAACTACATAGAAAGACCCCGTCTCAAAACAGACAAGACTCCCTGCCCTTGTGGTCCCCTGCACTTTTTGTACTGTCCTTTCATTAAATTGTATAACAACTTGGTCATCTTTTAAGTAAATGCATATTCTAGCTTTTGAAAAGCTTATTTCAAAGGGTAATGTATGTACATGCTACTTTTTAAAAGAATTCAAAATATAAGAAAGAACAATAATAAAGTCTTTGTTCTGCCCAGTCTCCACCCCACTTTGGTCCCTTCCCAATACATGGCCAGCCTCAGCCATTCCTTTGCATCTTTCCAGGGACTTTTGCTATGTGTGTGCAAGAACACAAGCAACCAAATGTAAGCACATCCCCATCTGTGTGTGTATATGTGTGTGCACCAGTGCACCGTGGCTGTGTCCTCTGAGACAGCAGGGCCAAGCCTCCAGCCTCAACCCAGGCTCAAGTCTGGTCTCTGCTCATGCCTGACAAAGGGACCCTGCAAAGGCAGGGGCCAGGACACGTGCTTTTCACTCCAACACTGATAACTTTTAACATATTTCTTATTAAAAATATTTAGTTGTTCATATTTCTGGTTGTTTTGATGAGTGAAATCTAATTTTTACATATTCCAAATTGTTACTGCTTTTGACTTCCTGTCTTATATCTGACCTCATGAATATGAGCAATAATTCTTTTCTTTTTCCCTTAAACTCTTTCATTGGTACATTTTAGGTATACAATACATTTAAATTTATCATTGGGAGCTTGTACCTTTACATGATGTATCTTGGTTCTTACTTTTTCCCCATTTCCCTGTCCTCCCTTCGACCCTGCCACCCTTCCCTATTTACAAAGATTCTGTTTCCATTTTTTCATTTTCTCATATTTTTTCCTTTCCCCTACCTCTCCCACTTCCCCAACACCTATGAGCAATAATTCTAAAGTGTGGATTTCTAGAATCATTTAGCAATTTTCTTTGTTTGATATTTTTATTACATTTCCATTTTACATCTTCCTATTGTTCAGAACTTGTAAAACTAAGAGTGATGAAGGAATCCTTTTTAAAAAAGCAATGCCTCTAGTACATCACTGTAGATCTAAAATTGATTTTAAGCACATAAGCTAAGTTCCAGATGGCTTAAGTCCTTAATATAACTGCAGAAAAGCTAGAAGTATGCAAAATAGAATATTTATCAAAAGGTATAACATAAATAAATCTAAAGCTTACAATGTTGGGTTAGAGGGTAGAAGGAGATCATTCAGAGAAAATATTTGTAGCAAATACGGCAAGGGTTGAAGAACCTTATGAAAAGAACATTAAGATAAAGGAGGTGGATACACATACAACATAAAGAGACAATTCCAAGAACAAAATAGTCAAGGAACATGGAAATTCTTCCACCTTGCTCCTAAACAAAGAAATGAAAATAAAAACAAGATGTTATTTCTTTTTGTTTGACAAATTACTAAGTAGTGGAGAATTATTATGTAGCAGAGTGATTATAAGTAATACTAATGTGGTCCGGGGCTTTACCTCAGTGGTTTCACCACCTGCTGTGCAAGCGCAAGGACCTGAGTTCGATCCCCAGTATCAAAAAACAAAAAAGAAAGGAAAAAAAAAGGAATACAGTTACTGTATAGAAAATATGTGTCATGTAATAATAATGTATTATATACTTGAAAATTACAAAGAGAATAGATCTTAAATGTTGTCACCACAAAGAAATCCTAAGTATGTAAGTTACTGGACATGTTACTTGGCTTGAATCAATCATTTTACCATGTAAATGTATATAAAACATGATCACATATACTATATACAGTTTTTATTTGTCAATTACAATCTTCATAAAGCTGGGAGAAAAACTGATGGGAGGAATAGTCAAGATCCAAGAAAATATACCATACTGATGTATCCAAAAACATTTTTTGGAAAAAAAAAATGTCAATATGGGTGGTAAAAATAATAAAACCCAATAAAGTTGATTTAAATTGGTTACACAGGTACAGCCATTTGTTAAAAGTCATGAAATTCTACACTTAAAATGAGTACACATCACTGTATTTAATTTATATATCAATAAAGTTGATTTTAAAAGTAAAAACAGATTAAAAAGTCATATATTTGCTTAGACTGTGTAATTGCACTTGTAGAAATTAAGTTTGTGAAAATGAACAGAGCTGAGGACAAGGATTTAAACAGGAGAAATATCAATACAGTGTGATCATTGGAAAGCCTTACAGTAGTACATCAATATAGCCATAGGGGACTGATTTATTTAATGCTATATACAATCATTAAAAATCAAGTTTTGTCACAAGTGCAAGGGCCCAAGTTTGATCCCCAGTACCAAAAAAAAAAAATCAAGATTTGTAGTCTAGGGGTTGCAGCTCAGTGGTAGAGTATTTACCTAGCATTCCTGAGGCCCTGGGTCCTCCCAGCACCTCAAAAAAGAGTAATAATAATAATCAAGTTTTGTAGACTATTTTGGTGACCAGGAGAAATTCTTATGACAATACTTATATGAAAAAAAACAAAATACAAAACTAGAATTTCCAATTGTATATACTTTTTTTTTTTTTGGTACCAGGGATCAAACTCAGGTCCTTGCACTTTCAAGGCAGGTGGTGGAACCACTGAGCTAAATCCCTGGCCCTCCAATTAATATGCTTATGATGGTTCTCTCTAGGGGGTGGAATTACAGATCTTTTTTGTACACTTTCCAATTTTATTCAATACGTATATTTAACTATATCATTGGGAAAGCATGGAATAATGTACAATATTGTAGGGAGAAGTGTTTTAATGCATTTAATTCATTTGCTGTGTTTGAAACAGAGTGGTCCTACCGTCAGTGGGAGGCTGAGGTGGCCTGCACTCGGGAAGGAGAGTTACCACAAACTCACCCACACTGCAGCCATCTTAAAGTCCTTTACATTTCCTTAGCAAGCGAACTCCCCTGACTCTCTTTCTCCAGTTTTGATAAAACATAGAATTTTATTAACTCACTTGGCAGAGGGACACAGCCCTGCCCCACTCCGGGGTTAGCAGCTTCCATTCCCAGGGCTGGAATGCACTTTCCTAGCTTTAGTTGACACCTCTCATCCTTCAAAACCCCACTGAGGGGTGGGTTACCGCTCTGAGAAAGCTTACCTTGCTCCCCCCATCACACCCTCCTGCCACACCTGTCACAACACCTTGTGTTTTTCCCTCCTACCATGCCACCAGTTCTAATCATGAGCTTGTGTGACCATTTCCTTAACATCCATTTCTCACTCTACATGTAGTGAACTTCTGGAGAGCAGCTACAGGACCTGGGTTTGTGCCCATTCCTCACCACACATTTTGTGTTTCCAATAGCATGTCTAGACGTTCAATGAATATGTGTGGAATGAATGTTTCATCATTAGTAAAATTTTAAAAGCCATAAATAAATAAATAAATAAATAAATAAAATAAGCACACCTAGATTTCAATTCCTAATGCATAAAGGCCCTGACTCTGGAATCCAATATTCAACCCTCCAAGGCCAGTTACCTGAAAGTCCCAGAAAACCCCCCAGATTACATCTCTCTTATTAACATATTAACAATTATCCTTAATTCCCCAAGGCTCACTGGGGAATCCCAGGCCCTGTGTATTTGACAGCCGGAGAGAGAGAGAGAAAATCATACTGAGTCACTGAAGACGATTACTAATTTGAGTTTTTTCCAAACTACTCCATCTCTCTTGTCACTGCTCTAACTGGGTGGGAATCCATAAGGCAAGGGAAAACTTACTCAAAGATTACCTTCCTCCTAAGTCTCTGGAGGTCAGGGGGTGTAATTTTAGAATAATGAATACTTCCCAGGGGCCAGGCAGTGTTTTAAATTCTCACACCAACCCTATAATAATGTATGTACTGGTGTGTCCCCATTTCACAGATGAGAGAAATCGAGGCACAAAGAAATATGGTAACTTGCTCAAGGTCACAAAGTCTCGGCCACTTTGCTCTTAACCAATATATACTGCCTCTCATATTTAAAAAGCAACTATTGCCAAAAACAGTGACAGCTGCAGAACAGGGCTTCTTCACTAACTGAAGCAGGGGGAAAGAAGGTGGAGGTTGGCATCCTTGCAGGTCACATGGCCAAGACCGCCTTCTGGGGCTGAAACTCAAGAGCAGTGATGCTTGTGGAATGAACACGGACAGGTTCCCCTCCCCCAAGAACAACAATCACTATTCTGTGAGGAGCTTCAGCTCTCTGCCCAGAGCTGCAGTTTTTAGCAGGAAGCAAGCCATGGGCATCAATTATCAGGAACTCTTTAATCCAATGAGGACCCTCAAATCCACACTCCACGTTAACCCCAGGTGAAGTGATACACACAATTCACCAAGTCTCAGGAACTCCCAGCACCCTGAGCAACTGGACCACGATCTTGCAGACAATAAATGTTCAACCCATGCCAAAACATTGCAGGGGATTTACTGTGCATTAAACAAAATAATAGCTGGGTGTGGTGGCGCATGCCTGTAATCCTAGCACTCAGGAGGCCGAGACAGGAGAATTGCCAAGAGTTTGAGGTCAGCCTGGCTACATAATGAGTTCAAGGGCAACCTGAACTACAAAGCAAGATTCTGTCTTAAAAAAAAAAAAAAGTTTGACATCTCCAAAATAGCACACCCACTGCCTTTTCTCTGGCATTCAGCACAGGACCTATCCCACCGGTTCTCAGCGCCCATTGGGCTTAAAATAAAATCCAGTCTTTACTATGCTCGCTTCAGCAGCATATATACTAAAATCCAGTCTTTACCACTGCCCACAGGTCGTCCTGATCTCCTGACGCTCGTCTACCTCCTGACCTCCAGCGACACTGGTTTTCTGTTCATGTGTCTCAGCTCCTTAGGGCCTACACCGGGTCCCTCTGCCTGGATTATTCCTAGATTTGGGCTCCGCTGCGTCTCTCTCAGTCTTCAAAACGCGAGTATCCCCTCCTTTCCCTGAGACCTCCATCGATTCCCCACCTCTAACCTTTCAGACTGGAAGCTGTAACCAACCCCGGAGTTACAGGTCTGGTACACACTAAACCTGTCAGCTTTCTCCGCTCCTGCTCAAAATAACCGGGAGAAATTAATTGATTAAGTACACCAGTTAAACGTGACGCCTCGCTTCGAAACAAAAGCAGTATCCCGAGGCTGCCGTGGTAAATGGCCATCCACGGAGGACCCCAAGAAAACCCTTTCCCGGAGGTGCACACACTTTCCGAGAAGCGAAAGCAGAAGGGAGCGCTGCGCGCCACCTACCTTGAACTCGGCGGAAAGTTGGGGCGTGTACTCGCGGGTCCAGAGCGCGCGCACCAGCGCCGCCAGCTGCTGGGTGACCTCGGCGCGGCCCGGCGCCGCCCGGTAGCGCCCGAGCGCCAGGAACTCGGCCAGCAGATCGGTGTTGCTGAGGCACTGCACCACGGCGTTCATGAAGCAGGTGTTACCGTGGTTCTTCAAACCCTGAGCGCCCGGCGGCCGCGCCCCGTTGCCCGCGGGGAGCTGGAGCTGGGGCGCGGGGGGTCGCTCCGCTCCGGGGCTCCCGGGGGCCGCTGGAGCCGGGCCCGGGGCGCAGGCAAAGCCCCCCTCGCCGTCGCCATCGCAGTGTCCGGGCTGGGCGTGGGGCTGGGGCCGGGGCGGAGAGTCCCTAGGGCGAGAGCGGCTGCCCAGCGCCAGCAGGAAGCGGTGAAGCAGGCGGCGCAGGGAGCGGCGGCGGCGGGGCCGGGGCGCGGGCCGCCCCTCTCCCGCCGCGTCCCCCAGGCCCGGCTCCATAGCTCCCGCCGGCGCTGCTCCCACAGCGCAGCCCCCGGGGCCTGGGACGAGCGCGAGCGCCGCTCCCAGGCCCTTCCAGCTCCGAGAGGCCGCCGGCACCGGCTACCTGCGGACCAGGTGTGCGGGGACGGACGAGGGCGGAGCCGAGGGCGGGTGCGCCCCGCCCCGCCCCGCCCCGCGCGGGAATCCGGCCACCCGGGGACCCTCCCAAACCCGAGCGGGAGAAAAGCCCCCGGAGCTGTCGCACTCGAACTCCCCACCCTTCCTCGCTTCTTGTAAACCAGCGGGCCTGGATTTTACCTCTGCTCCTGTTCCCCTCCCATCCTTCAAGCCGCGGAAATAACAGGAACGGAAAATCCGAAAGCGCCTAGGAAATTGCAAAACCTAGGCTAGTGCCAAGTTTCTTGTAATTACGCCCAGGCGAAGACAGAGGAAAGGGACAGTCTCCCAAGGGCAGATCGGGTGTGGAGAGGCGCGCGCTGGGAGCTTCGAAGGGTGGGCAGCGCCTTTCTGCCGCGCGTTCTTCCCGCGCTCGGGTGGGCGCCAATCGGCGCGCCACCTCCTCGAAGCTGTATGGGGACCTGAACTGAGTGCAGCGTGTTGTTCTGTGAAGAAACAGAGTTGTGGGTTTGCTTGTTTGTTTATTTGTTTGTTTTTAATTACAGGCGAGGTTAGAGTCATTCTCCAAAAACTTGCAAGACCTGATCATCTTCACTTTAAGTGGAAAGGTGGGCTCGGGCTCAAACCATGTAGAGAGGCCATCGGACCCGCACGCAGAGAAACCGGAACTGGAGCCGGCTCCGCTCCATGCTCGGCACAGGCCTCTTCCAAGCTCAGTACTTGCTCAGCAGGAAGTTTTCCAGCTCTCAGGCGCGCCCCCTAACCCTTGGCTTGTTCAAGCCTCGACGCAAAATCCTGGCTGAATGGTGGCCCAATCAGAACTAGTTCGGCCCCGCCCCGCCCTTGATTCCTTGGGTAACCCGGGGGGCCTCTGCTCACTTTATTCCTTAACTGTCGGGTTCATAATTAACCAGGCAGCCGTCTTGCAAAATGAATTTCTTATCAGTTTCTCTCTCAGAAAGAGATCAGCAAGATGTAGTATTACCTCAGCTCTCTGAAATGTGACTTATTTAATAAATAAGTGATAGTCATTTATTAAATATCCTCCTTGATCTTTCAAACCGGGTCTCAGCAATTACCTGATCCACGAGAGAGTAGCCTTAGTTAAAGGTTAAAGAATATGCCTAGAACACAAGAATGTACTGTGACCTGGAGACTTGAAATGTTTTTGGAAAATACTACCATCTACATTCCCTGGGAAAAGATACCCTATTGAATAATTAGTACACAAGGTCCATCTCATTGCCTTCTGGCGGTGAGCACTGGACAAAGAGTTTATGACCAAATCCAACATCTCTGTAAGTTCATCTTTGAAAATCTCAAGATGCCACAACATGCAATTTGTTTGAGAAAGCACACAAGTTTAACCCTCTGTGGAAGGAATTCTGATTTTTTTAACAATATTTCACTCAGTTCTCACAATAACCTTTTGAGAGGAATTGTTTTGTTTTATTTTGTTTCTTGAGACAGGGTCTTGCTTACATAGTTCAGGTTGGCCTTGAACTCATTATGGAGTCCAGGCAGGCCTCGAATTCACAGAGAGGAAGTTATTCGCACTTGACAAAAGAGAAAACTAGAGCTGAGAGTTTTTTAGAAGCTTGCCCGAGATCTGGGTTCAAACCTGTCTTGCTCCATACAGCTTGATTAGGGAAAAGATGATTCAGAAGGGAAATTCACTTCACCTCATTTTTGGAAGATAACAATGCTGTATCTGTGGACTTATACAGAAAGTCTGTGGGTTTCGCAGAGTCACAGAAAAGAGATTATGACAGGAAGCCAACAACTGGGAATTTATTCATAATTTTTTAAAACCCCTTAAAATTACAGTCTGGGCAAATTATTTTTGAACATTTCAATATTAAGGTACGGTTTAAGAATGCAAGATGCATTCTAGAAAGGAGAAACTTAGAGATAAAATGTTTTGACTAAAGAGCAAAACCTGAGAGATAAGAAATCAAGACTAGTGTTGAAATATCCAAACTCAGCCTTCAGGACTGCACACAGGGCAGAGGCTGGTGAGGTCCTGGTGGCTTCAAGAGGCATAGGGGTACTTCCATCGAAGAATGGCCCCATCAGCACTTACGCTAATGATGTACTTATTTCCGGGACTTATCCGGACACGAGTGATATTGCCACTATGTCCCATCCCAACATGAGTCACTTCACCCTCGTTGTAATCCCAAACTTTGACCAGATGGTCGTTTCCACCTGAAAAACACAGTTACATGGCACTGCTGCAATAGAATAGAACCAGCTCTGGTTTCAAATAACCAGATCATTTTCAACAATTCCTCATGTGCCAATTTAAAGAAAAATCTATATATAATGCTTTTGCTTGGTTATAAAAATCATGTTGCAATAAATTTGGAGGGGGAGGATATACAAAGAGGTGAAATCATCCTTTATCCTACCAGCTGACAGCATTTTGGTTCAGTTCTTTGCAGTCTTCTCTAGAGGTGTATGGGTATACACACACATATCTGGATGTGTGATTGGGATCACTCTGTGTTCAGTTCTTGCTTCTAGTCAATGTGTTTGTGAAACTTTAATTAAGTGATGTTGTTCCAGTTGACACGTTCTGTGATAAATGTCCCCCGGGAATACTAGTCAATTCATTTACTTGGGGGAAGGCACCATATCATTCAACAATGAAAGGAAATGAAAAAGACTGCTTGGGCTGGGCATGGTGGTGTACACATGTAACCCCAGCACTCTGGGAAGCTGAGGGAGAAGGGTATTAAGTTGACTCCAGTTGGGCAACTTGATGACTTAACAAAACCCTGGGTCAAAATAAAAAATTTTAAAAGGGCTTGGGATGTAGCTCATTGAGAAGGCCCTGGGTTTTTTTCCTAGTACTAGAAAAAAAAATAGTGTATAGGACTTCAGTAGAAAACAGTATGGAAAGGTATTGGACAGCCTAGGACAGTGGTGATGAACCTATGGCACAAGTGTCACAGAGGGCTGTTTGTATCATTGAAAACTCTAAAAGGTTCACCATCACTGGCCAAGGGCATTTAAAGGCCCATTTCTATCATCAAATGGCCACCACAAAAAAAGCAGCATAAGGCTTAGCTTTTATTTGTGACCCTATGGTGCCTATGCAGACATTTCCTCTCACTGAAATGTGACTTTAGGATTTTTCTTTTCCAGCCACACTGGCTGTCCTGCTGAGCTCTGAATCCCCCTTAACACCTTCTGCCAGATCTTCTAACGGCCTCCTACCTAAATAAGCCACAATTAATTTTCTTTTCTTATCCCAGACTGACCTGTGACAAAGTGCGCTCCCTCCTGTGTGATATCCATACCATTTACTGACCCAGACAAGGCACCTTCCAACTCTCGGATGACTGACCCATCAAATACTTCCCAGTAAGCAATCTGAAATTCCAGAAAGAGACATTAGGCAGGATTCGGCTCAGTGGAATCATCCACGCACATGCGAACAAAAAATGTTTCCACTTTATATAGAAGGTAGCAAAAATACATCATGGGAGGGTATTGGCTTGAAATTATAAATAGGCTACAGTAGGGGGTGGAGAACCCATCCTAATATTTTTAGTATTGGTTTTTAAATTTGCATACTATTTAAAGAGATGTTGATATGCTGATAAACCTGCATTGGGACAGAAAGAGCTTTTGATAAGACTAAGCAGATTGAGTCTACAGCAAGATGTAAAATAAACAAGAGAGCAGCCTCTGCTTCTGCTCTTAGAGGAGGATAGCAAAGCTACCAGCCTTGTGGGAGAAAAAGTTCCTTCTCTGTGGTGGGGGTTGAGGGGTGAGGAAGGACTCTACTGAGGATTCTAGAGACTGGGCCTACACAGTCACAAACCCCACTCCAGAAGGACTCTCCCTCTTCTCTGACCCACCCTTAGTCCCAACTTCCCCTTCTGCCACAAAGCAATAAAATATTGCTTTAAACCCCACAGGGTGGGGCTTAAAGCCAGACTGAAAACCTTGATCCCTGCAGGGAATGAGAACTAGATGGGGGGGGGGTCTTTAAATATATAGTCATAGTCATGCATGGGTATCAGCCAGAGTGATATGTTCCAGGGCCCTCCAAGGCTATGAAAATCCACAAATACTCAAGTCCCTTATATGATATGGTATAGTATTTGCATAGAACCTATGCACATCCTCCTGTATTTTTTTTTTTTTAGACAGGGTCTTACTATGTAGTTCAGGCTGGCCTTGAACTCACTATGGAGCCCAGGCCGGCCTTCAACTCATGGGCGATCCTCTTGCCTCAGCCTCCCAAGTGCTGGGATTACAGGTGTGCACCACTGTGCCCGGCATCTTGTATATTTGAAATAATCTCTAGATTATTTATAACACCTAATACAATGTAAATGCTCTGTTATAATACATTGTCTGGAACAATGGTATAGGGAAAAGAAGTCTGTACATGTTCAGTAAAAGTGCAAACTTTTTTCCAAAATACTTTTGTCCTTCAGAGCTGATTTGAATGTGTGGGTGTGGAACCCGCAGATATGGAAAGCCTGCTGTGCTCACCTTTCTGTCTGCCCCACTAGTGATGATCTGGAACTCTTCGGGGTGATAACAAACACATTGGAATAAGGTGTTGGCCAGGATCATCTGATTCCTCTTAAGACGCCTGAAAAGTAGATTCAGATGCTGTGAAAGTCAACTTTCTCTGCCCTTGAAACTGTATTTACTACTCAAATCGCATTTGGTACAAGCCTGGATTTGGGTTGGTTTATCTGTCTCAAACTTTTCATGTGACTCCACACAGTAGCACTTGTGGCTGAACAGTAGAGTACTTGCTTGCCTATGTGTGTGGAGCCCTGGGTTCAATCCCCAATGTTGGGGAAAAAATGACTTCTGGATACTCTGCCTTTTCTGCTTCTGTGTCCTCCTATAGCATCTGTCAGTAGCAGTCCAATATGGGGTCCCTTTCTGGAGACAGTGCAGAATTCAATGAGGAACCTTAAGTTCCAGATAGAGGCTGAACTCACAGCCAACCTGCTGCCTCCTACAAAATGCATTCATTCTCAAGACCACCATCTGGAGCCACATGGAGCTTCCCATAAGGTAAGTGGCAGAGTGGGGACAGATTTTTTAAATGGATGTTATTGGGCCCCACCTCTAGGAATTTGGACTTGGTAGATTGGGAGGAGGTCCAAAGATCTTCATTTGAACCCTACCTCCCAATGTACTGTTATGTGCACGAGAGTTTGAGAACTTCTGCCTTAGATGAGAGATAGGTTGTGTTCCTTAATCAAAATGCTTAGGACCAAAAGTATCCTGGATTTGGAAGTTTTAGGGATTTTGGAATACTCCATAAGCTTTGCCAGTTGAGCATCCCATTTTGGAGAATTTTGGATTTCAGATTTTCAGATCAGTACCAAGAAATATATAAATATCATTTCTCCTTCCATGATAAATGTGCTGGGTAACCATCTCAAAGGCCCAGCTCTCCTGCCTTAAAAAAAAAAATCACCTTCTGCAGTTTCTTCTCATCAGGAAGTTTCCAAATATGGTAACTGAGCTGAGCATTTTTAAAGATTTTGGTACAGATTAACGTAATGTTCCTGCTATGCAACAGGAAGGCTGTAAGGATTTGAGGCAGTCACAAACCATCCATGGGAATAAGCTTAAACATTCTCTTCTTATTGCACATTTTCCCAATGGAAAGGTCAAGTGTAGACTGATCCCCTCTACAAGTATGGTCTTGAACCAAAATCTACATTTTTGACATGATCTCTAGGTGACTGAGGATCAAAGCTGGAGACACGCAGGTCTAGAAGACAGAGGCTTGCTTTGTTCCACCCCTCCCCCCAATACTGGAGATTGAATCCAGAGGGTACTGAGCTACATCCTCAGCTCTTTTTATTTTTTATTTTGAGACCAGGTCTCACTAAGTTGCTCAGGCTAACCTTGAACTTGTAATTCTCCTGCTTCAGCCTCCCAAGCCACTGGGATTACAGGTGTGCACCACCGCACCTGGCTGCTTTTTCCTTTTCAATGTAAATAAAAAGTGTTTTGTCTCTGATTTCAGTCCTCATTCTCTTCTCTCTCTCATCAAGAATATTATTCTTTTGCCAAACCTGTGTCCCTCCATCTCTATACTTATTCCAGTCTCTTATGCAGTCATACAGAGGCACTGCATTCCAGGAGGGGTAAAGGGGTGACTGGGAGGAGGGGTTGGAGAATAGGGTCTGATTCCAAAATACAAACACACAGCAAAAATGCTTATGTCAAAAATTCAAAAATCACCTTTGAAAATTCTTTGAGTTATTCCTGTGGCGAGGTTCACATGCTTCAGTTTAGTTTGCTCAGCAGTTAACACATTCTGTGGGGTATGGTCTGCTCACAGTATAAGAGGTCCTGGCAATGTGGCCAACTGAGGGGAAGGGCAATCTTGTCCCCCCTCCCATGGCAAGCTCATTCTGGGCCTCATGTGACAGAGTAGAATGACCAGGAAAATTGCCTGAATCCCTTATTTCTCTTGCTCCTTTTCTGGACCTGAATTGGTGCAAGTTAAATCATGTTTTGCTGTGTGTATTCCAAAAGCTACTTCCTTATCTGCCCAAAAGTTTTGCTTGGCTCCTCCTAGAGACCGTCCTCTTCCCACCAGCATCTGTATACCCTGGCCACTCCTGGAGACTGAGGGCTGCTGAGGAACATCCATTTACTGTTGCTTTCAACCCAATTAGATTCCTGCCCACCTTTACACTCTCCACCCGGGTTCACTAAAGCACAGGCATGGCTGGGTTCTGTGAGTGTCATGTTGTCCTCCCCATCCCAGGTACCTACACGAGGTCCCAAATGATGCAAGTGCCATCTGTGCTGGCTGTGACACATTCCTCGTTGTTCTTCTTCACCCGAATGCAGGACACAGAGGATCTGTGCTCCTTCAGGGCCTCCTCCAGCTTCTGGGTCTTGCAGCCTATCTGCCACACCCTCACCTGAGGGCCCCAAAGCACAGGTTCTCAGTACCAACTTGGGAACTTGGAAGGGATCAAAAAGGATCCTGAAAGCCTTTCCATCCCTACAGTGTCTGTGACTAATTTTGTTTTTCTTGTACTAGGGATTCAACCCAGGGCCTTCTCACTAATCTATCTCCCTAGTCCTCTTTTTTTTTTCTTTTTAAATTTTGAGACAGGGTCTCACTAGGTGGCTAAGTTGCCCAGGCTGGGCACAAACTTTCGAACTTCCTGTCTCAGCCTCCTGGAGTGCTGGGGTTATAGGTGTGGGCCATCGTACCCAGTTTGTGTTTTCAATTCCCTATCCTGCTCTCAGTTGGGTGAGATGGGAATGCCATGTTGAAGGGCAAGAATATTCATGGACAAGATGCAGTCATCTTCTATGGAACTTGAGGACTGGTACCAATGATCCTGTACCTGCTTCTACTTTCAGGCTGAGAAATTTATCAGACACCCACAAGGAAAATCGATAATATAATGGCCTCCACTAAACCAAGTGCAGTAATGTCTACTCATTTCTGCCTAGCATTGATCTCAAATTTCTGGTCCCATGAGGAAATCTTTTGGATACCTGGAGCCATATTTAAACTTTCATATCAGCCATTCAGTTTTAATCATTTAAAACCAATGGTTCTCAATCCTATGGAATTCAATTCCCATTTTCTATTGCAAGTATTTTCTAATACCTGTTTATTCTCCTGAAATGAAATTCATAGGTAATATAATACCTACACACAAAATTTCAGTCAATATGGATATGGCCCTAATTTTAATAATAAAAGGAAATTCATTTAGTTATTATAATATGTCCTTTTATAAATAAAGGCTCTGTTACAAGTACACCAGAAAACACGGTCATGTAGTCAGATGCTTACACCATCTTAGAATGAATATGTTAGATTGTAAAAAATAAAAGGAGACAGTTGTGGTGGCACAGGCCTGTAATCCCAGCACTCAGGAGGCTGAGGCTGGAGGATTGATGCAAGTTGGAGGCCAGCCTGGACTACACAGTGAGTTCAAGGCCAGCCTGAAGTACATAGTGAGAACCTGTTTCAAAACAAAGGAAGAAGAGCAGAAACCATTCTGTACAAGTAGTCCAGGACAGTGAGGGGACAGAGGTCCAAGTGAACACTGGATTAAAAACTGGTGTTTGGACAAATAGTAACAGACTGGACTTACTTTACCTGATAAGAGGTAAATAACCTTAAAGGAGATAAGGAAAACATCGTAAGATATTTTGTGCATTGTCAAAGAAAATGACAAAGTGTGAGGTCATCCCAAATGAGCAGGGATTTCATTTCTATAGTATCCAAATTATTATGGCATTACCAGCATCAAAGAAAACAAATTTCTTTTTTTTTCTTTCTTTCTTTTTTTTTTCGGTGCTAAGGATCCAATGCAAGCCTTGTGCCTGCTAAGTATGTGCTCTACCACTGAGCCATACACACCAAATGTATCAGGATCCCCACTACCTGTGAAGCTTTAATCTTTAGCAGGGGTGATACTGAAGGTATTTAGCAAGTAAGGTGTCAGTATCCACCAAACAGCCCAGGATTAGAACCAGGGTCTTAGAAGCCATTTGGCTATGCTAGGCATTAATCCTTTAGTTGTGGAATTGTAGGGAGCTTAGGGTACACTTAGGGGAAGGAGACAGGTGGTGGAGTTAAAGTATTGGCAAGTGGTCACTTGGGCAATGCCATTTACCCTAGCAAATGGAAGTGTCTGAGCATTTTAGCAACTGCTGCATTCCTTTCTGTGCATACCTGCTGACTAGCAGCTCTGACCTGTAGTATACTTCTAAAGACCTTGAAGGCTGTCTTGAGAAAGGAGAGACTTGCAATAGCTGAGTGGAGCAAACAGGAGGAGGAGTTGATGTGGGACTGTGAAAAGATGGCTGAGCAGGCCCAGAGCGTGCCTTTTTGGGTTTTGTTTGCTTGCTGCAGTGCTATGGATTGAACCCAGGGCCTTGGGCATGAACAAAGCTCTACCACTGAGCTACACCCCAGCACATTTTATTTTAAGACAGAGTCCCACTAACTTGCCCAGGGTGGCCTTGAACTTAAGATTCCTCTGCTTCAACCTCCCCAGTAGCTGGAATACAGGCCTGGAATACACCCAGCTGAGCAATGCAATTGGAAAATGTAATTTCCTTGGGCAGCTCTCACCAGCTTGAGCTCAGGTCCTTAGAATGCAGAGTCCTTCCAAAGTATGAAGGAGCAAGGAAGGATGCTGGGACATCAGCATAGGTGTGGCTGAGGTGAAGTAGGGCTGCAATAAAGCCAGGGGGTGGTGACAGGTGTGGGGCAGGGGCCACCTTTGGCTGAATGAGTAGTTAGGGGGATATACCTCTTTAGACAGGGGGCGCCCCTGACTGTCAAATACATAGACTAGATTATAAAGACTTGATAGAAAATAAACAACATAAGATAGCTCATTAATAGAAACATTTTCTTCAGTTTAGACTTAAAGAAACCGAACCACAGAGAAGTTAAAGCACATGTCCAGGACATGTAAGTAGATGTGGCAGAGGGAAATTTGAGCCCAGGCATTCATCTGCTTTGCTTAAATTCTGCCAAAGGCTCCCTCCAGATGTTGTATCTTTCTTCTGCCTGACAAATCTTCCTACAAGAGCTGAGAAAAGAAAGGAAAAGATAATGTCTGTGCAGACAAAGGGAAGGATTTAGGATTTAAAAAAAAAGTTGGGGCACAGGGGAAGGGAGACTCTGACATAAATCTGTGAATGAAAGGTATTTTAGGTCCCTTGAAATGATGAAAAGGTTGAATGTAGTAATTGTAAAATAATACCCAAAACATCTGGTATATTAAATACAGGTAGTTGATTCTAAAAATATTACCAGCTTTAAAAGATACAGACAATTTAAACAACTATGGTTCTTAGAGAAAAAGAAAAAGTATGTCAAAGCTCTGGCAAAACACCAACCTGGATTCATAGCTGAATTCCACATAGAGTGCTCGCACATCTGTATCTTAAACGTCTTTTCTGTGAACAAGTACACTTATGTGTTTATTTATATGATTAGAACTTTAATTTATGATGTACTTTAAGGTTTCATCAAAATCTTAATTCGGCTCTGCCTGAATCCTAGTACAGGTACATATTAAAAAATCAAATAAATGGCCTATGAGTTAACTGCTCTAATTCAAAGTTTTGAATTTTTTTAAAAAATTCTGTTTTCAAGAACATTACCTCCCCTTCCCCACCACCGCTGATGACCCTTTTGCAGTCACTGGTGGTGGCGATGGCAGTCACTCCGATCCTGTGAGCACTGTTAATGACATACATCAGTCGGCCCGTCTCAGGGGCGAAGGCCCGGATTTTACCGTCATTCCATGCTGGGGTGAGAGGGAAACAGAGGGCAGCAGAATCAGCACACTCACGTCCTCTCTACAGACCATGCTCTTCTAACTGATCCGTGAGAGTGAGAACTGGGAGGAGTGGCAAGGATGGAGGAAAGAAGCCAGCCCCCCTTAAGGTCCAGTGATCACATGTCCTTGACCCCCAGTCCCCAAACAGGCCAGGCCTGGCTGAGAGACAGGAGGGGTTTGTTTAGTTGAAATTGCCTGCGAGGATATTGAGCCCCAAATAAGGGAGAGTGGGGAAGGGAGAGAGGAAGGAGGCCAGCTCCCACCTCGCCATGAGCTGCAGACCTGTACATGCAACTAGCTAGCTGGAATCAGGCTTGGCACATATCACTTAACAATTCCAAATGGTTATTGGCTTCCTACCACCCCTACCTTTAAATATGATGATCCTTCCCCATTCTCACTTCTTTCCCACCTCAATGAACATTGCCATCATCTATCTATCCAGTGCCTTAAACCAACAGCCTGAGTCATCCTGATTATTCCTCTATGTTCCATCTACTCCACCCAATCTGACATCTGACCCATCAGCAAGTCCCATCAGCTCTGCCATTAAAAACTCTGAGAGGGCTGGGGATTTAGCTCAGTGGCTCCGCCTGGCCCACAAGTGCAAGGACCCGAGTTTAATCCCCGGTACCAAAAAAAACCCCCAAAAACACCCACTGAGAACCTGGCCACTAGTGCTAGCCACCCTGCACTAGTACCACTCTACTCAAGCCACAAGCACATCTGCCCTGGATATTCATTCATTTGTTTGTTTGGGGGGGATTAGGGATTGAACCCAGGACTTTCACAGTGCGCTATATCCCCCCAGCCTTTTTTATTAATTTTTTGTTTGTTTGTTTTAAGACCAGGTCTTGCTAAGTCACTAAGCTGCCCAGCCTGGGCTAGAACTTGTGATCCTCCTGCCTCAGCCTCCCAGAGTGCTGGGATTACAGATGGGCGCCATCCTACCTGACCCTCCTGGATTATTTTAACAGGTCCCTCCCTTGCCTTTCACTCTTTCTTAAAATCAGTCATCTGTACAGGTGTTAGGATGAACCTTTTAAAGCCATGTCACCTTCTTTGATCAAGCTTTTAGCATGCAGTAGTAAAATACAACTCTTTTATCCAGCACAGTAAGTAGTCTCTGCCCCTACCTACCTCTCCTCTGTGATTTCTTTCTCTAAACCCTCAACCCAACCATGACCACTAAGCTCCAGACACAGTGACCCTCTTATTATACCAAATGATTTCCCACCTCAGGACCTTTGTACTTGCTGTCCCCTCTGCCTGGAATGCTTTGCCTCCAGGACTTCACATGGCTGACACTTTCTCATTTGCTTTAACTCTGTGTGTGTGTGTGTGTGTGTGTGTGTGAACTCTTGACTTTAGCAATCTTAAATAGGATGCTCAGGTCGATCCTATTTCAGCAAAGACTCAGGGAAGTGAGAGGATGAGAGGATGTACCCCAGGAAGATCTGGGGGAAGAACATTCCAGAAAGATGGAGCAGCTGGCAAAAAAGTGCTATGCCTGGTGTGTTAGAGGGATAGCAATGCAGCAAGTATGGCTGGAAAGGGTAAATAGGAGAAGTTACGGGGGAGAGAGGAGAGGTGGAGAACAAAGTTTGTGTGAGAGACGTGCAGGCTGTGCTGGTTTGTATCTCATGTCCCCCAAAGCTTCATGGGCTCAGTGGCAGGGCTTTGGGAAGGTAACTATTATGGCCCTGGCAGAGCTGACTTCCTGGTAGGTGCTGGGGTCTGGCTGGAAGAGGTGGTCATGTGATGTGGGAGGGTGTATCTCCCTTCCTGGCTCCTTCTTTCACTCTGCTTCCAGGATGCCATAAAGTAAGCAGCATTTCCTCTGCCATGCTGTCCTCCTGCCTTGGGGCTAGCTGACTATGGACTGAAATCTGAGCCAAATTAAACTCCTCCTTTACGTTGTGGGTGTCTGGTATTGTGTCCCAGGGATGAGAAAGTGACTAAGCCACAGGCAACTGCTGGAATTTCACCTTTCAGAGAGTAAAAGACATTTGAGCCCTGTAAATGGCATGATCAGACTTGGCATTTTAAAAAAAGATTTCTGGCTTCTGTGTGAGAACACTCTGGGAAGGAGTGATGGGCAATGGCAGGAGCAGAGAGCCCTGGTTAGATGAACCAGGTAAGAGAGGGTGGTGGCTGAGACAAGGTGGGAATGGTGAAAAGTGATGGACAGACCCTTGGCCACATGGTAAAGAGGGCCATCGGGGCACATGGGTGTGGGGATGAGAGAAAAGGGGACCGCAGTAATGACCTCAAGGTTTGTGACCTGTGGATTGGTCAGCTTTCAGAGTAACAAGCCAAGTGCTCCCAGTGGCCACTCTGGAAAAGACACCCCTGCCAGGAAACTGACAGCAGAGGCACAGCACCAGGACTAGAGTGCATGGGATGGGCTCCTGAGGTCCCATTCCAAAGGCTGTACCTAGGGCCGGGGATTTAGCTCAGTGGTTCCGCCACCTGCCTAGCAAGCACAAGGACCCAAGTTCCATCCCAGGTACCAAAATACCCCCCCCAAAAAACAAAAAACAACCAATGGCTGTACCTAAAGGCCTATCTGACTTTTCATTGATGCAAACCAGGACATTTACTTTGTGACCACTGGGGAACTGTGCTGAGAGATTACAGACATGATGATATTAAGAAATTATCATTTTCTGAGGAAATACTCTTAGAGATGTACACTGAAAAATTTAGAGGTAGAATATCATGGTATCTATAACTTGTTAAAATACTTCGTCATATCCAGGTGTGGTACACAACTGTAATCCTAGCTACTTGGGAGGCTAAAGGAGGAATATCCCAAGTTCTAGGCCAGGCTGGGCAACTTAGTGAGACCCTGTCTCAAAAAAAAAAAGGAAAAAGGTCTAGAGATGTGGCTCAGTGTTCCTTGGGTTCAATAGCCAGTATAAGCCAAAAACAAAACAAAAAACTTTGCCATAAATTAAGCTTTTAAAAATTCCCACTAAGCCAGGCATGGTGGTGCATGCCTATAATCCCAACACCTGGGAGGCTGAGGCAGGAGGATCTCCATAAATTCAAGCCCACTCTGGGCTACATACTGAGTTCAAGGCCAGCCTGAACTACAAAGCAAGACCTTGTCTCAAACAAGCAAATACTCTTTCAAGCCGAACTTAGTTTGAATCAAGTTTTATCTTTTTTCTTTATTTGTTTTTGTTTTTTGAGAACTCACAGCGATCCTGCTGCCTCAGCCTCCCAAGGGCTGGGATGACAGGCATGTGGCACTACTCCCAAAAGATTTTATCTTTTATACAACAAAAGTGTTCTAACACAGGTGTCCTGTACTCACTAAGGCCTCAAACTCATTTAAAAATTGAATTACTAAATTTCCCTCTAAGAGAAAGATCCATGGTATCTGCAGCAATTTGAGAGAAGAGAAATTGCATATTTGGTTCTGCCAAGCTCAGAATATCTCCCAGCTGAAAGAGAACTCTAAGGAGAGGCTAGATGACAGACATGGAGGGATGGACATCAGGAGGCTGTTCCAGGTTATCACTGGGGAAACTAGGGGGATGACAAGGATCATAACCACAGCCAGGACCTGGGGCCAAATATTTTTTTGTTTGTTTTTGTTTTGAGACACAGTCTTCTGTATCCTACGCTGTCCTTGAACTCACTATGTAACTCACATTGGCCTCAAACTCACGGTGATCCTCCTGCCTCAGCCCCCCAAGCACTGGGATTACAGGTGTGTGCCACCACACTCAGCATGGGGCCAAGTCTTGACAGGTGGCCGTTACCTGAAATGATGCTCTTGCCGTCCCTCATGAAATCGATGGCATGGCAGGTCATGTTGGGCACAGTGATCCGCAGCAGCTCTCTATTGGACATCGTGTGCCAGACCCTAATGTCTTTCTTGGCACAGGTGGCAAATAGCTCAGCGGTGCCACTGCAAAGGAGCCATCAAGGGATAAGAGATGAGGCCATAAAAGACACAGTGTTTCTTACACGCTTATTTGACACCAAAATGTGCTTCACAAGATATAGGCGTGGTGCCTTTCAAATACGAATTATCTGAAGGCTTGAGGATCTTAGAGATTTCTTGTGCAAAGCAGCATTCAACACCTTCAGATTGCCCGTGGAAAATCTCTTACAGTCCTTTCTCCTTAGGAAGGGTTAGGACAAAATTGCTCAGAAAAAGTCAATTTGGAATCTCTCTTAGTTTTGGAAAACTGGGGGTTAGTCACATTTCTTTAAAAAAGTCCACTTTATTAAAGTATGATTGACACACAAAGCTGTATACATTTAATATATCTAACTTGATGAGTTTGGAGATAAATATACACCTGGTAAGTGACATTTCTAGAAATAAAAACATGCATAGAATATTTAAAAGAGGAAACTCTTTACCATTTGAAGAAAATCTTATTAAAAGAAGAAAAAGACAAAGATGATAGAATTCATATTTGTAGACAGCTGAAAGTCTTTCTTTGCTTAGTAATGAGAAGACATCTGAGATTATGAACAAGCAAGAGTATCCCAGAGTAATTAGTCTGTCAGGCTCAGAAACAAAACACACATACACACACACAAGCTCAAGCACCCACGCACGCAACTTGTATATAGAATTTAAATTATCAATATATCAAAAGGTTACAGATTACTCCAAGATTAATAAGAAAAAAAATACTATTGGGGTATAACAAACCATCTTATTTATAAACATAAATGTTTAGTTAGTCTCTTCAGAGACTAAAGCTAACATTTAGATTAAATACTTCTCAAGCAATTTCTACATTCCATCACAAACACATTTCAAAGAAAAGGAAGTGTCCTTCTTCCTTATTTCAGGGTCTCCTCAGTTTGGAATTAACAGAATAAAAAAGCGGGTCCCTTCTACACATTTAGCTTTGGGGCTCAGAGTTAAAATTATGATGCAGGCCTAGTTAGTTAAAAAGAGCAAGTGCTGGAACAAGATGGCAGACGCGGTCACGCTCCTAGCCATACAGTCTCAGTTAACAGAGATTAAATCAAGCCAGTGTTAGAATAATACATTTATCATATTATAATAAATATATTTAATAAGTATATTGAAAATAAATAATATAGTATTAATATATAAAATACATTTAAATGTAAATGTATTTAAATAATATATCTAAAATAAAAATGAGCTCATAATGATGTAGATGGATGACTACTCAAGTATCATGAAACAAATGCCCTGGAGAACTTTCAAACTCCCTCTCCTGAATGGACTATCCACTTTCTCAGCCATCTGGGGTGTAAACACTCAAACCTAATCTGAAAATGAGGCCCTCAAGTAGGAAAATGTCCTTAGTTTCAATTCTGACAGGTCAAGGTCCAGAAGGAACCAAAGCGACTGAATCATGGTGACAATCTAGGTTCTGATGCTCTCATTTACCACATTCACAATAGGGTAGTAATTCATGTGTCTCACTGCCAGGTGGCTCAAACCACTGGTGGTACATGCATGACTGTCCCATTGGGCAGCTTCTTATTAGCAAAAAGACTGATGAAAGTGATTAGATTTGTTTGTACCACAATGGTACAAGCCGCCTGATGGGACAATCATGTATGTACCACTTGTGGTTCAAGTTAGTGGAAATGTGATAAAATACTATGAAATGAAGATATATAGAGATTCAGACATAGATATATTTTTCATATATATTTTCCCCAATGATTCATGAATCATTAGAAGCAAAGAAATCATGGGGATAGTTTCATCTCTACACAAACCCTGAGGTTAGTGCAAAACAATGCAAGCCCACAGGAGAAAGCAAGGCCAGGCTAAAAATGCAGCAATGGGAAGCTACAAGAAAATCAGTTTACACATACCATGGGAAAGACAAAATTGACAGTTTGAGTCTGTACCAACAATGCTCAGAGATCAGAGTTGCTGTAGTGTATAGTATATAATTCCAAGTTTTCAACAACAGTAACAACAAAAAACTATTGACAAGCAAAGAAATAAGAAACTATGATTCAGGGAAAAGGTAGTCGAAAGAAGCTGATCCTGGCACTCAGGGAGAGAATGTGTGCTTAGCATGTGTGAGGACTTGGCTTCAATGAAACAAAGAAGGGGAGGAAGAGAGGGAGGGGATGGGAAGGTAAAGGAGGGGAAGGGTCGGGAAGAAAACAAGAAAGGAAGAAAGAAGCAGATTCCAAGTAAACCCAAGTATTAGATTAGCAGATAAAAACTTCAAAACAACTCTTTAAAATTTTAAAATACATTCAAAATATTAGAACTGACAGTGGTGCTACACATCCATAAATCCCAACTATTTGTGAGGCAGAGGCAGGAGGATCCCAAGTTCAAGGTCAGCCTGGGGAACTTAAACCCTTTTTCAAAATAAAATATAAAAAAGGCTGGAGATGGAGCTTAGTAGAGTAGTACCTTCCTAATATGCACAAAACCCTGGGTTCAATACTCAGTGTGGAAAAAAACTGAAGGAAACTCTGATATCGATAAATATACAGATAGGTATCTCAACAGAGAACTAGAAGCTATTATGTATTATATTATAATTGTATATTTTTCTACAGGTGAAAACTATAAAAACAAATTTTAGGTTTTAACAAAAGTAAGTAGAAAAAAATTACACATGATAAAGAAGGGAACAATAAGAATATAGAGTGACTTCTCAATAGTCTATGGAATCCAGAAACATTCAAATAATATATTCAAACTCATGATCAAATAGAAAACTATGAGATAAGAACTCAAAAAAGAAGGCTAAAAATAGTATTAGACAAAAATTCTGAAAAATTTTTTCAGAGACTTATGCCTTTTTAAAAATGCTAAATGAAGTTCTCTAGGCTGAGGTGGAAAGATATCAGATAATTAGCTATATAAAAAAAATGAAGTTTGGTATATAGCACATGCTTGTAATCTCAGCTACTCCAGAGATTGAGGTAGAAAGATTGCCAGTTTGAGGCCAGCCAAGGCAGTTAGTAAGACCCTGTCTCAAAAATAAAATAGGCTAGGGATGTCGCTCAGTGGTAGAGTGCTTGCCTAACATGAAGGAGTCCTTTGGTTCAATTCCACTACCATCCAAAAAAAAAAAAAAAAAAGGACCTGGAAGGCTCAAATATGTGGGTAACTACAAAAATTTTTTAAATGTTTTACTCCTCCATTTCTAGAAAAGATTTATGATTGTTTAAAATAAACATAATATTGTATTGATGGTCTTATTAACAGGGTAAGGTATTACTGTTATAGAATTCTTGTACTGTATTTTACTTAAAGTAATTAAATATTAACTGTAATTAGACTTTGAAATATTAAAGATTCATATTGCCATCCTTAGAGCCCCACTAAAAAACAATACAAAGATACATAGCTAGAAAGCCTATACAGGAATTAATTGGAATGCTGAAAATAGCTGATCATCACAAAAAGAGGCAGCAAGAAAATAGCAGAATAAACAATAGATGAGGGAAAACTAAACAAATTATATTAAATGTAAATGGGCTAAATATTCCAAATAAAAAGCAAGATTTTTCTGACTATAGAAAAGCAAGAATCAATTATCTGCTGTTTCAATAAATGTACTTTAAATATAAATATATAGGGGCCAGGTATGGTGGCACATGCCTGTAATCCTAGCACTCAGGAAGCTGAGGCAGGAGGATTGTTGCAAGTTTAAGGTGAGTCTGAATTACATATGAGACCCTGTCTCAAAAAAAACGGGGGGGGGGGGGTTGATGTGTGAGATCAAAAGAGTAATAAAAACAAAGAGCAAAGTTTAAAGTTAAACCAAGTACTTTAAAGAAAACAATAAAAATGTTACCTTGATCTATAATTCCCAATAATTTTATTTATTTGTTTGTTTGTTTTGTTTTGTTTGTTTAATTCCCAATAATTTTAGCACAGGAGATTGTGGAGGAAAAGTTAAGAAGAAAATAAAAATATACTAATTCTTCTCTTAGTAATGGATAGGACATAAATGTTGGTTAACTTCAGTCTTTGACAGAAAATAAATTTAAATATATATATATTAAAAATTTTAGGGAAACTACTGAATTAATAAAAGAAATAGTTCCCAAGTTGTAGAAACAACTCACATATCCATCAACTGGTGAATAAAAAAACATAGTATATCTATTCAATGAATTTACTCATTTTTTAAAAGAGATGAAGTATTAATATAACCTATAACATGGGTCATTCTCAAAAATATTATGGTAATTTAAAAAAACTATTCACAAAAGGCCAGATACTATATGATACTTTTTACATGAAATGTCCAGCATAGGAAAATCCAGTGACAGAAAGTAGATCAGTGTTTGCCTAGCACTGGGGGAGGAGGGACTGACTGCCAGAGGGCTTTTTTTGTTTGTTTTCTGGTCAAGAGGAAATATGAAATGTTTCAAAATTAGATAGCAAATTGTACAACTCTGTATGCTAAAAACTCTAAATGGATGAACCTCACAGTACATAAATTATACTTTAATAAATCTCTTTTAAAAACAAAGAAAATAAAAGGTATAAAACCTGAACAGATCAATAACTGTATAAAAATTCCAAAGATACTTGAAAACTCCACCCTCTTAAAATGAGCCAGAACCAAACAGTTTTACAGATTGATGCTACCAAGTTCTATAAAAATCAAGACTGAAAGGAAATGACCCATTTTCAAATAAAGATTCACTTAATTGGCAAGCACCATTTTTCCCACTAGAAATATTTGGAAGAATGGAATCACAAGGATTTAAGGAACAAAAGCTACAGCTTGCTCATTATCTCAGGAGCTGGTTTTGAAGTCTTGCTGATCTTGACAACAGTGGTTTTTCTGAGTTAAATTCAAGCTGAACATTAAGGAAGTTCAGAACAAAAACTCTGACAAACTTCATGGAATGGATGTCACCAAAGACAAAATGTGTTTCAAAACCAAGCAGTGGCCCACTACAACTAAAGCTCTTTTTTGATGTAAAAATGCTGATGAATATTTATTTGTTTTGGGTGGGATTTACCAAGAACTACAGCCACTAGACCCAGAAGACCTCATGCCCACCACAAAGTCTGGCAAATATGGAAGAGGCCAAGAGGGTCCGATGAGTAACTGGAAAAGCGTTGGGAGAAAGGCACAACTAAGCTTTTCCCAGATGGCACTGGGAAGACAGGAAAGTTTTGCCAAATATACTCTTTCCATGATAGGTTTACTTTTAAAAGTCCACATTCTAAAGAAGCCCATATTTGAATTGGGAAAACTAATGTAATTTCATGGTAAAGGCAAAAGAAAGTGTTGTGAAATTAATTTAGTACATTAGAAAAATTTAAGGAGAAAAATCACACTTATGTTATTAGATGTTAAATATGCAGTACTAAAATTAATTTTTCTTGCACACTGCACCAAATCGCCATGTCCTAATTTTCCTCTTCTACTTACAATGGAAAGACAATGTCCTGGACAGCTTCAAAGTGACATGTCGCAATGAGAGTCTCTTTGAACTCTGTGAAGCTGATGCGATAAATGTGTGATTCTTCTGTTCCTACAAAAAATTGGTGTCCTTCTCCTTGAAGTGTGATAGAAGTGATGCCACCTTGTAACTGAATTTTCCTTTAAAGGAAAAAAAATATGGTAAAGTAGATTCACTCAACCATCAAGTATTTATTATCCATCTGAAGCCTTACAGAAGATACAAATCAGGCATGTGATTTGGGACATACCCTCAAGGAAGTGACACAGTTGGAAAAGCATGAGCTATTCACAGTATTGTGTACCTAAAACAGTCGGAAGATTCATTAGTCAGATACAGTCTGAAATGGGTTGTGCAAGACAGGCAGGATTTTGATAGGACGAACACTCTAGGTGAGGTTATGGGTACAAATAACTATGACAATTTAAACCTTTTATTAATTCTGTCTCTGGAAAATAACCCTAAAGTCAAGGAGGGGAGGCCATTTATGTCAAAGGATGTTACTGAAACCTTATGTAAAATTGTGAGAAAATGAAAACAACCTAAATATCCAATTGTAATGGAATTGTTAAACGATCAATAAGACATAAACTTCATAGACTATTTGCCTGGCCAAAAAATGTTTAAAAGATTGTGTACTTTATATATATTTTACTATGATGATAAAAATAATGTGTAGTAATATTGGAAATATTTTTGATACCTTTATGATGTAAAAATGTCAGCAAACAAAACTTTACATATAATATAAGCACAATTATTTCCAGATCTATATTAATAACAAAGACAAGAAGAAATAACAAAATATTAATAGTGGTTGTCTTTGCCTGACTTTCAGACATTATTTTCTTTTCTTCTACATTTCTGTTTTTTGTTTTCTTTGTTTGTTTTTTTGGTACCGGATATCGAACTCGGGTCCTTGCGTTTGTGCAGCAGGTGGCAAAACCACTGAGCTAAATCCCTGGCCCTCTTCCACATTTCTGACTTCTCCCTCTTTCCCTACCCTGTTTTTTTGTTTTGTTTTGTTTTGATTGTGTTTTGGTTTGAAATTTTGAGACAAGGACTCGCTGTATAGTTCAGGCTGGTCTCGAATTCACTATGTAGCTCAGGCTGGCCATGAACTCACAGTGATCCTCCTGCCTCATCCTCCAGAGTGCTGGGATTACAGGTGTGCGCCACCACACCTGGCCTCCTACCCTGTTTAATAATCCCAGTTTAATAAATATGAACTCAAAAAAAAAGAAATAGAACACATAAATGAAGAAGACTCAAGGAACTCAACATTGCTTTACACCTAATTTAGTCTAGACAATATTCAATGTGAAGGAGCCTGCATGAGTAATGCAACATTTGAGCAAGATCTGTTAGTTGGTAGGACACAGAGCTGGTTAATGAAGAAAGGAAAACCACAAGTCCTATCCCAGCCCCGTTTCTAACTAGAGGTCTGTGGCTCTGGACAAGTCAGTAAAAGCAGATTCTGGCCACCACTTCCTTCAGGCAACTCCAGCAGCTGCCACTAGCCTTGGAGGGGTCCAAGCTGGGGGACACCCCAAGCCATTGGCTGAAACGGGCAGGTGAAGAGGGGGCCTCTCTCTGTTTGTCTTTCAGAATGAATACAGGAACTCACCAGCTTCCCACACACCTTTGGATTGTATACTAACTGGAACTTTTATGAATTAAAAAACTCTCCTTCAATTAGATCAGTTTGTAAGAGAGAAAATGGTCAGAAATTTCCCATGTCCAGATAGTTTTTGCTTTAAGAGGCAACCCTGGGGCCAGGGATTTGTCTCAGTGGTTCCACTGCTTGCCTCGCAAGACCAAGGACCCGAGTTCAATCCCTGGTACCAAAAAGAAGAGGCAACCCCAAGCTGCTCCAACAATGCAGCCTGGAGCCCAGGTCACTCGTGGCTCATGAGGTCTGGCTGAGACTCAGGCAGCTCCATCTAAGGCTTCTAGTCCACCCCCCAAGACCCAAACTGCTGCCAAGACCAAAAGAAGCCTCCACAGAGGGACTGTACCCACTTCAGGAGGTGAGCAGGGCAGAATTGGGGTCTTAAAATGGATTAAACAGGATTTAGGAAGACTTTCTGGTGATCCTGGTAAACACAGAGAGGCATTTCAAAGTTTAGCTCAATCTTTCGCTCTAGCATGATAGGTTATTATACTCCTTTTAAAATCAAACATTAACCCCTAGTGAAAAGCGAGTGGCTTTACATGCAGCAGGTCTTTGGAGATGAATTACCTATGATTTGTCACAGGAGGCCTGAGGAACTCCAGCCAGGGAAAGACCATTTCCCACAGGGAGTCAGGCCATAGCAGGAGGTAAGCCCTACTGGGTCCTGATGATAGTGAGGACCAGAGAGCACATTAAATATTTCCAGGCCTGTATCCTAGAAGGATTCCTGCAAGTTATTAATCATTGATCAGGGTAGTAAAGAAGATCCCTCAGCCTTTTTATGGAGACTCCAGAAGTCTTTAACTACATTTACCCTCCCATCCTCAGACTCAGAGGGGCAGGTAATCCTTAATGATAAATTTGTAAACCAATTTGCCCCAGACAGCAGGAGAAAATTACAAAAGAAGGTATTTGGTCATGATGGCTCTTTAGATTCACTTGTCAAGGTAGCCCTGAGGTCTTTTATAACCAAGACTGAGAGGAGACCAAAGAGAAGGAAGATCAAGGTCCCAAATAGGGAGCTGCACCCATGGCTGCCCTCTGGGGAAGGGGCAATGGAATGTTGAGGGCTCTAAAGGTAACTCATGCACTTGCAATAACTAAGAAAGCCAAGACATTTCTGTGGGCACTGATCACAGTCCCGGCACCAGTAGGGAAAAGAGCCACCTGTCCCCTGCCCATTCTGTAAGGGGAATCAGGATCAAACCCAGCCTTCCACTTGGTCCAACAAGGAGACTAAGGAGGCCCAAGGCACCCTTCACGAGCTCCCTTAAATTGGACTGATCACCACTCGGAAGCCCTGGGTGATTCTAACTGCAGAGAGAAATTAATCTCCTCCTAAATTCAGGAGTTGCTATTGCTGTTCTCTCCAATCCTGGCCTGCAGTCAGTACAACTGTCGGAAGTGTCAGATATTTCTCACAGTCCCTTTGCTGTAGTTTTATTTTTTATTCTCTCATGCCTTTCTGATTATGCCAGAAAGCTCTAAACCCCTGCTATGACGAGGTATCTTATCTTGCATAAACACTATCATTTATGTGCATCCAAAGTCAGTATTGATGGGGATTTAGCTCAGTGGTTCTGCCACCTGCCTCAAAAGCGCAAGGTCCCAAGTTCACTCCCCAGTACCAAAACAAAACAGAACAAAACAAAAAACCAAGTTAGTACCATTCCCTAAGGGAGACAGAGGTGTTAATCCAAGTCTGTACAGAACTGTTAAAACTAGAGCCAGCAGTAAAGCAAAACCTGTATTCTTTCATTTAAAAGACCCAGTGTCTTTCCCTCTCTTCCTCAGCATGCATAGTCTTTTTCTACACCCATACCTGGACCTAAAAAATAAAAAAGTGATTGCTAAAAGAAAATTTTTAAATTACAGCACTGTACCTTTAACACTCTGCCCCTTTGGAGAGATCTTTTACATAAGAAACAGCAGTGGCTATCAATGGAGCAGTTTACCACAGTGAATCTACTAGAGGGGATCCTAGGAGCCTAGAGTATGGAGCAGCTAGCTATTCCAAAGATTAAGGTAAGCCATCAATCTAAAGTCCTTTAAAAATAGTCCTTGCTTTCATGGGCAAAAAAGGTTTTTTCTTTCATTTCCCTTCTAACCCTTATTTGTGCTAACTTATTACAAGAGATCTCTGTTATTACTCACCTAAAAACCACTAATGGATGACCCATAGATAAAGTTCTAACTGACTAGTCTATTGATGGTTCTAAACTTAAAACTAGGAAAGGGCTATTGTAGTTCAACTTGGCCAATACATCTAAAAGTGAACTCCGATTTAAAAGTAATTGTTTTGGGCCGGGATTTAGCTCAGTGGTTCTGGCACCTGCCTCAAAAGTACTAGGTCCCAAGTTAGATCCCTAGTACCATAAATAAATAAATAAATAAATAAATAAATAAATAAATGTATGTAATTGTTTTGTGTGTCCTATTTGTAAATAAAATCCTGATTAAAAAAATATTTCATTAACATTCCAGAAACCTATTGGTTAGTAGCTGAAGCATAAAATGATTAAATGGAATCCATGATGCCACCAACTGTCCCTAGCATTATCAAAAGAAAACCTACAACTTTTTCTCATTGTAAGGATTAAATGAGATGATTTAAGCAAAGCATTTGGTGTGAAGCAGGACTTAAAGAAAAACAAGTTCCTCTCAGCCTTGGGCCGTTTCCCTGCCCCCAGATACCGCCCCCCCCCGCCCCCCAATGCACATACAACACCTCCCCTGTAGCTGTAACTCTTTGTTCTGGTACAGGTAAAACTGACAGCTATGTCCTGTAAATAAAGTTTATAACACTCTGTTATTCAGAAGGCTCAATTTTCTTTCAAAGATAAATTACAAAACTGTCTGTCCTTGTCCTGTTTCTGTAAACTCCTTGCTATGTCACTAGAAAGACCACCCTCCTTTGACCAAATGTATAAAAACTGGAACCTTTCCTTTGTTCTCTGCTCTTCCTTGGGACGGCCCATTGAGCCAGTGTTCACCTAAAACCTAAAATAGATCCTCCTGTTTCCCAGTGGTCTCTCCTTTCTCTTTTATCCTGCAACCGGTGTTTAGTACGCACTCAGTAAATGAATCTTTTTTCCTTTTTAGCAATATGTTTATAACATCATTATTTTCTCTGTCATGTTTCAATGTGTTGGTGCAATAAAAACATATATTTATTAAAAGGGCAGTGTCCAGCTAGGTCCTAGTGGATTACTTTGGTTTGATCAACACAAGCTTTTTAATTGGGAAAAAAAATCAGTCTACTCTGATTCCAGGTACTCAATAGCAAGATGAAATTCTCTGATAAAATATCACTTTGCTAATATCATTTAGTAGCTGGCTTTAAGTGAACCTCCCTCCAGTGAGTCTCTATCTATCCCAACTTTTGGGGGCCCAGAACTTACTTGGCAGGTTTGTAGCTGGGGCTTTTACAAAAGACCACCAATCCAGCTCCAGAGCCCACCAACAAACCCCCCATCTTCAGGCATCTGATGGCCGACACACCCTAGAAGAAGAAAGCAGTTCTTTGACAAAGGCTAAGTAGTCTCAACCTTCTTTTTTATTTTTACTTATTTATTTATTTTGAGATAGGGTCTTGCTATGTAGTTGAGACTGGCCTTGAACTCACTGTGTAGCCCAGGCTGGACTCAAACTCATAGTAACCTTCCTGCTTCTGCCTCCCAAGTGCTGGGATTATAAGCATGAGCCACCATGCCTGGCTCCCAATATGAATTTCTAATTTTAAACTGTACATGATTGCTATGGTTTGAATGTGGCTGTATAAAGTTTCTGTGTGGGAAACCTAAACTTTAGTGCAATGGTGTTGGGAGGTGGTGGCTAAGAAGGGGTAATTAGGTAACGGAGGCTCTGACTTCAGGGATGGTTAACATCATTACTGAGGGAATAGGTTGGTTATGAAGAGAGTATGCTCATTGCAAAGAGTCTAGCTAAGCATGCTGGCATCCACTTTTAGTTCCAGCTGCTCAGGGCTGAGGTAGGAGGATGTCTTGAGCCCAAGTATTCAGGGTCAGCCTGAGCCATAGAACAAGACCTTGTGTTTTGTTTTATTTTTTGTTTTACTGTTATCATTAAAGAGTTTATTAAAATAAGTGTTGTGAGAAAATTGTGACATCAAACTATAGTTAGCTTTAGGCACTTTTACAATTTTTGAGCTAAGACTTAAGTAGACAATTATGATAATGACCACTGTATTTTAGAATTACATCAAATTAAACAAAACAAAAATGGTGTGGGCATATATATCTTGAATAACCCTTTCCAAGAGAAGCAAATATTACACAGATTCTATACAAAGGTGGCTAAATGCCTATATCATAGCTATGAAGCAAGAATGGAAAACAACAAAGAAGAAAAACAACACTTGTTTTTGTTGGACTTTATGAGGCCCTTTTTTCTCACCTTATGTTCCTTACATTTCTCAGAATGCTACTTGCACAGTGCTTTTGTTTATTTACTTGTTTTGTTTTTGTTTTTGTTTTTTGAGACAGGTCTCACTGTATAGTTCAGGCTGGCCTTGAACTCACTGTGTAGCCCAGGCTGGCCTCAAACTTGCAGCGATCCTCCTGCCTCTGCATCTCAAGTGCTGGAACTACAGGTGTGTGCCATCACACCTGGTATGCACAGTGCTTTTAAAGAAAAATTTCCATGGGCAATCTAAAAAGTTAAAATTCTAGATTAACTGTATTTCCACTATATGATTAGGGAACTAGCTCATTCTTAGGTTACTGATAAAAATATAATTAAACACTTTCGATGTTTATTATGATTTGTTTCCTTATTTGAGAATTGAAGTATTTTCTGATTCAGACTTCAGAAATAGACATTTTAGTGACTAAACAAAAATGGTCCACATTTATTGGACAGAACAAAAATCATTTCTGAAAAGTATTGTGTTTTTAAAGGTTTTTGCCTCTCATCCCTCCCCCATCCCACTTCCACACGCATTTGCTTCCTTACAGTTGATCATTTTTTAGCAGAGGTTGGATCTAATAATTACAGGTGGGAATTTATCAGTTGCTTGTTTGATACTTTTTACAAAGAAATAGAACAACATCTGATGAAGCTGCAAAGACCAATTTGTTTAAAACAATGAGAACATGTCCCTAGCCTTAGCTTCCCAGTCCAGATGCCTAGAAGGGGTGCCACATTGCTAGTTAGTGAGGAATGTTACAATGATATTGGCTGTTCTGGTTCATACACATTTCCTTGCTATATCATATGCATGCATGTGTATATGATAAAAGAAAGCTCTAATCAGCCAGGCATTTCTATAAATGGACTTTACTATAGATAACCACAAAGCCTAAAATGTCAGATGATCCAGACTACATTCAAATGGATTAAACAAAACAGAAGATGATACAATGGGTATCTGACAATCAAACAGTATGGAGATACTTAAGGATGAACTTAGAAATATTTTTATCTAAAATGTTTTGTGAGTGAAAGTTTATTACTGTAAACATCCCAGGCCCCACCTGACAGAAAATATACTTTACTGGGCTAACTCATAGCTATGAGGGACCCATTCCTCCCAAATACAAGTCTACTAAAGAGCAGAAGAAATATCTGCATTTCATTACTACAGAGGGTTGTGGCTATGACATCTTTTGAGGAAACACAATAGCTCTTTAAAAATAAAAATATACAAGGGCCGGGGATTTAGCTCAGTGGTTTCGCCACCTGCTGCACAAGCACAAGGACCCGAGTTTGATCCCCAGTACCACAAAAAAAAAAAAAAATTATTAAAATAAATAAATAAATAAAAATATACAAAAAAAATTTGTGTTAACATTCCCTTCCTAATTCTACTGATCTTTAGGATTTAATCACAAAAAGTAACTTTCTGCCTGTCACCTTTCAAATTTATCTCAATATATATATAAAGCAAAATTAATTGAGGATTAAAAGGCCATAGCACTCCATGTTCAAGCAAAAGTGGCTTGGTTCTCTTTCATATTTGTACTTCCAAAATGCTTGTGTTATTATTATTAGAAGTCATTATGGAAAAACTTGGAGTTTTAAGAGTATCAATGAGTTCAGAAATGGAAGAAAAAGAAGCTGTGAAAACCAAGAGTGGCATTCTGAAGTATAGATTAGATGCATTTAAGCAGGATTAATTAAGCCAAAATATCTTTCCCTATATTGCCTGAAGTTTATCATGTTACATTATACTGTGGAAAATTCTACCAAATGGGATTAAATCTTTTGGGTTAATAGACATGGTTTCTAATCATTTCTTAGGGAACTTGGACAGAGAAAGATATTTTTTCTCTCCTGCTTTTGAGAAACTTTCCAAATCTAGAATTCTATTCATATAGCTCAGTATCAGCATTTTTTTCAACCTTACTAATTTAAACATCGTTTGTAATATGGTTTGAATTGGGCAAAGCTCTTACAAAATTAAGTATTCTTAATTGCATTTTTTAGCTTAATGCTTTATTTGAAAGAGAAAGTAGATATGGGTACAAAATAAATATCTTTAAGTCCTATCATTTTCAGCCAAGAAGATTAGCTGAATTAGGTGGATGAGAAGAGTCCAAGGTGATGGGAAGATGATCAAAGTATGCTGTGTGGATGTTTGAATCTGAAAAAATGAAAATCATTAATCTGCATAACCATTATCCACTAATAAAAAATGTGCCAAAAAGTTGTTTTCTCTAAAACTTTGGAGAAATCCTATCAAAACTGAAAACAGAGATCCCTCAGAATGCTAGGGGCCAGAAAAGGGGAAAGCCAGAATGAAGGGAGGGCATTCTAAATGTCAGCATACTCAGATTTTTTCAATCGATCCAAATAAGGGTGAGGTACTTGGGGAATAAGCTAGAAAGGAGATGGGTGGGTAGACAGGGAATTGTCCCCAGGCTGAAGGAGCCAACTAGTAGGCTTAGGGGCTCGTGGGACAAGAGGTATACAGTTTCATTTCTATTTCAAAATTTCCACTGGGAAAATGTTTTTCAAAGCACCAAAACCTATTAACAACAAGGATCTAGACGGAATGCCATAAAACTTGTCAGTAGTAAGTCATGGGAGAAAATAAATGCTAAGAAATTCAGGACACTCACTTTGAAGCCTGTATACTTCAGGAAAGAAACTTGATTCTTTTTATACAACAAAATAATACAAAAACTACCATCTCCTAAAATTTCACCCAGGTGAGATATGTTTTTTTCGACACTATTCCACAAACAAAGAAATGGAGAAGAAAGAATCTAAAGTCCCCCAAATTTTCTCTGATGAGCAACCACCAATAAATAAGAGAGCTGATGTGAAAAGACTAGTAGAGGAGGGACACCCCTGCTTTCAAAAGAGAAGAAGCACACCAAAGAGATATTTATGACCAATAACACCTGTATAGAAATGCTACATGATAATTACTTTATAGGTAACGTGATAGAACCTTGATAGAACTTGATAGAAATGCAAACCTGGGGTTGACATACTAGCTTCACTCAGGAAATTGTCAACAAAACATTAAATCATCAAGTTTTGGGCTCTGTTAACTAAGAAATACATTATCAATGAGGAAAACAATCAACAAATGGAAAATCTATAAAGTAGATTTTTTACAAAGATATAAATATGGTATCACTCACCACTGCTACCTTAAATAAAATGTCTTATCTATTCAGTCTTTCTGTGTGCTTTTGTTTAATTATAACCAGGATTGGAATTACATTAATTGATACTATTTTAAGTGGCATGCCTAAAAATAATGATAAAATTGGAAATCCTTAATTTATTAGTTTACTAGTTTGAAATTTTGTGTGCTACGTAAAAGCTTTTAAAAATTATTGATTGAGGTATACTGCAAAATAGAAAAAATAAAATGGGCTACACTTCTTGCATGTAAGAAAAATTTTTGCCTTCTCAATCTATTTGTTTTTAGAAGTATGTTTCCACTATCAAACTAGGCCGTGAAGAAAGACGGATGCTATCACTTACATATTCAGATTGTCAATAAATTCCAGTTTTATCAGCATCTCAAAATAAAGCTAAATTTGGGCCAGGGATTTAGCTCAGTGGTTTCGCCGCCTGCTGCGGAAGTGCAAGGACCTGAGTTTGATCTCCGGTAACAAAAAAATAAAAAATAAAGCTAAATTCTAAGAAAGTACATGTATGAATTATATGTATATGTGTATATATAATGTATACAGGGTACACATATAGTCTACATGTGTGCGTATACATAATATAAATGTGTGTGAATGCACATAATCTATATAACTGTGGAAGAAACATTCTTGGATATCAATTATTTTCCAAATTCCTTGCTCAATAATACAACACTTTTTTTTTTTTTTTTTGGTACCGGGGATCGAACTTGGGTCCTTGCACTTGCGCAGCAGGCTGCGAAACCACCGAACTAAATCCCCAGCCCTAATACAACATTTTTCATTAACAGTTCAGGATTTGTTTAACATCCTGTTGGATATTTAAATATCAAAACAATGAACTTTTTTATTCTCAAGGATAATGCTATTAAAAGATGATCTCTAACATCAGTGGTTACATTTTTTTTTTTTTTTCACTTACAGAACAAAAACTTTTGAGGGCCAGGGATTTAGCTCAGTGGTTCCGCTGCCTGCCTCACAAGCACAAGGACCTGAGTTCGATCCCGAGTACAAAAAAAAAAAAAAAAAAACTTTTGAAATTTCATTGTGGGACTTAGTCTATTTATATTTCTATAACTGAGAATAAGTAATGCACACAAGGTCCTCCTATACTAGTGTTGGGGACTAGACTACGTAACTCAGATCTCACAGCCTCACGTGTTATCTTGCCTCTGGAACAGAAAGCATGTGGAAGGCTGCGTACCTCCTGGCTATGGGTGGAAGGCCCATAAACCCACACTCCTGAGGTGAGACAGTGTTTACTGAGGACAGTTGTCAATACGTAGGCATTTGGGTGTAGAGAAAATCTGGTTCCTCATTAATTTAATCCTTATCCACTCATTCTCTATAGTTGCTGTTCCATGAAATTTGTGCTACCCCTCCCCCTGGACGTCTCTCTGGCTAATAAAAGTGGGCCAACCCTGGAGTTTTATTCAAGTCTGCCTGCTAGAGGCAGGTCTTCTCCTGATCCTCCCCCCCTTATATCTTGAAAATTGTCTCTGTCTCCTTCTTTTTATTCCTCGTTTTCCCCAAAAAGGTAGCTGAGGGTCTGATCAGCCCTCAGTATGCTGGTATACATCCACAGGTTCCTACCATTCTCATGAAACCATCTAACTGGCAGATATATTCATGGTTTCAGAGGAAAACACCCTACCTGACACATTTGGGGAAACTCTGGGCATATGTCCTGTTTCTGCTGCTGCTGCTGCTGCTGAGTATGGAATACATCTGCAGTTGGAACAGGAGAGGGAAGAGAGACATTTATCGGAGATGGAGACGCAAACATCAAATCAGACACAAACAGATTCTCCATCCCCTAATCCTTTGTCATCAGTGCCTTTGAATAACACAAGTGCCCCAAGATATGGAATTGTGATACCCTACCGCATCTTTGTAGGAGGAATTGACTTAAAGACAAATTTAAATGATTTTTAAAAAATGTTTTTCCCAGTATGGGTCTGTAAAAGAAGTAAAGATTGTAAATAACAGAGCTAGAGTGTCTAAAGGGTATGCTTTTGACACTTTTGAAACACAAGATGCACAAAAAATTTTGCAAGAGGCTGAAAAACTTAACTATAAAGATAAGAAACTGTTCATTGGTCCAGCAATAAGAAAACAAGAAGTAGGGATCTCTCTCTTTCTAGTGTAACACCAGCTGCTAGAACAATGTATCTAACCACTTCAACCCAATATCCCTACACTTACACTTTTCATACTCCAGAGGAAACTTCTGTCCCACCACCTTGCCTTTCACCTTCCTTATCTAACTCTCCTGTGATGGAAGCTCAGCCCATTTATCAGCAACTGCATATCACTACCAGGCCCCAGCACAGTGTCTATACCTGCAACCTTCTGAGGTAATTTATCAGCCCATGGAGATTGCACAAGATGATGGATGTGTTCCTCCTCTCTGATGGAAGCTTCTGTTCCAGAGCCTCATACTGATCATGGAGTTCAAGCAACATACCACCAAGTTTATGCTCCCAGTGCCATTGCTATGCTTGTGCCTGTGATGCAGACTGAAGCAATTAAAACAGTGTAGAGCATTCATTATTAAGACAACTCAGTGGCTCTAGTCCAACTTGACTGATTTCTTGCCCAGTGACCCTCCAGTGACCAAGATCCTGCTCCAAGGAACTGGCTAGAAGCTGCCCATTGTGAAATTGAGGATTGCTTAATGTCTCAGCATTCTTATTTATTCCACGGTAAGCTAAATTTTATGAACTTTGCCTTTTCAGCTGTTTTACAAAAATTTATTTAAGTAGATGTGGCATGTTGGTTTTTTATGTGTTAATCTAACTGTGGTGACATTTTTTATAACATGTTTTATCCATTCCTAAATAACAACCACATTGGGTATAGTGAGATGGCTTTCATTTTCTCTGCTTTGTGCTCTTCTCAGGCTTTTAGATACAGTGTTTTATAAATAATTATAATAATGGTGATAAAAAGTGAATTTTCCCTTTCTCGCTCTTTTGCTCTTGCACTCTCTTGCTCTTCTGCTTCCCCCCGGAATTACATAGGACACTGCCTCTCATCAGATGCCATTATCATCCTCTTGGACTTCCAAGAATCATTAGCCAGATGAACTTCTATTGCTTATAAATTACTTAGTGTCAGGTATTCTATTATAGCAACAGGAAAAAAACCCATGACAATCAGCAATATTTGATTTAAAAATATACAAAAGGCCCCACTACCCCCACATGAAAGAGCCAACCCAGAGCAGCACCCCACTCCCACATGGGAGAGCCCACTGGTTCTGGAGGAGTGGGTTCCTGCTGCCACATGCAAGAGCTGACCTGTGCCAGAGAAGTAGTGCCCCACTACCATGAGAGCAAATCATGGTGCAACAAAGACAGAGGCTAGCCAACTGACCCAATCCTGGATGAGGATAATACCTAGAGGGAGAAGGGAGCAACAAGATCCCCTAGTGTTGACTTTAAGTCCAACAGCTCATTTGAACACTGGCCTTGTGGTCTACCTCTGGCAGAGAACAGAGGGCTGATAGCACTCCCATCTACCAAATGGAGCAAGTGCACACCTTGGCATGGACGTTAACCACATCTGAGGTGAAAAAATAGAGGGGACTCTATTGCAAGGGGGATACCTCAAAGACCCCTAGAGCCTAGAGCTAGGCATAGAAAATCATGTCTAGCTAGATCTGAAGACAGCAAATCATGGAAAGAAACCACTCATTCAATAATATAGAAATTTTTCTTTGCCTTAGTCTTTTTAAAATTTTTCTACTTAATATTATTTTTACTTTCCCTTCATTGGATTTCTTCAGGGTTTGGGGCTTTTCCTCCCCCTTTTTTCTTTTCTTTTAATTTTTTTATCCTTTTAACGTTTTTTCCCTCTTCCTTCTTCTCTTTCTTTTATCTCCCAGTGTTTATTTGTTTGTTTGTTTTTTCAAGGCAGGGTCTCACTATGTAGTACATGCTAACTTTGAATTCACTATGTAGCCCAGGCTGGCCTTGATATCTCTTGGTTTTGCTTGTCTTTTTTTTTCTTTTTGTTGTTTGTTCTTTCCAGCAACTGTTCTCTATCACTATTACTTTCCTTTTACTCCTCAACAGGACCCCTTATCTTACTTTGTATCCTCCTGCTCATAACCTATCAATTAATTTTTCAAATTTTGCTTTTTTCATTCTCTAGTTCCTGACCTCTTCCAGATTTACTATTATAACTACTAAGCTTTATGGATCTCTAGTTAGTTAATTTTATGCTACTGGGCTGGAGATTTAGCTCAGTGATTCTGCCACCTGCCTCAAAAGCATAAGGCCCCAAGTTTGATCCCCAGTACCAAAAAAAAAAATTTATGCTACTCCTGTTGAATACTGTGCTATTGTTAATAGAGGTAAAATTGTTCCATTTAGTAGCTACATGCTATAGGTCAACAGTAGGTCAATATTTGTTTTTTCTTAGTGTACATACTATAATTATAGATCCCTTTTCTATGGGCAAGGGTAGTATTTTATTGACCCTTAGGATTTGTCAATATTCAGTTTGTACTGTATTTAATGCTGTAATTGATGTCAGCATCAATTATTACCATATTACCATCAATTTATTACCATAGCCAAGGTTACACAGCTGTTGCTATTATATGATTTTCTTGAGATGCCAATATCTAGATTGCCTTGTGATCATTAAAAATACCATGGCTTATTCTGGGAAAATTGGGTACTGAGGCAAATATGCTGCAACTTCCCATCTCAAGTAAATGGAGATGGTTGGATCCTGGGACAGAGGAAAAAGCCAGCAGTTAGTTATACCCAGAGGACATCACTGGAAATAGGTACTAACTTCATACTAGATCTCCATACTAGAAATAAAACTTTCCACTATGATAAACCCACAAGCTTCAACACAAAACAAACAAACAAAAATAGAAGCATGAGAAAACAAGACAACAAAACTTCCAACTCACCCAAAGCTCATCCATGGGGCATTGAAGTGGAGGAGAACCAAAGCCTCACCTACAAATTATTTAAAATAGTATCAGGGTAGATAACAAAACAGTTCAATGAGATATTCTGCAAGCTCACAGGAGATATAACTAATAAGATATTGGGCCAATTAAACAAAATCATCAGTGACTCTAAAGAAGGCATTAATAAATAGATGAACTAAATAAAACAATGCAAAACATGCATGACCAATGTAGAAAAGAATCAGAGTTCTCAAAAGGGGTCCATATAGAGACTCAGGAGATTAAAAATTCTATGGAAAATATGGGCAGCAAGAGTGACCAATTGAGGACACAGTCTCAGAACTAGAAGACAAGACTGTTGTCAATGACCAATTTATGAGAGATACCATAGTTAACAACAAGAGAAAATGAAAAACGGATCAAGCAATGCCCAGATGACCCAAAAAATATTAATCTGAGATTAGTTGGGATTAGTGAAAGATCAGAAGATAGCACAAATGGCACAAAAACCTGTTTGTTGAAATAGCTGAAAACTTTCTAAATAAGGTAAAAGAATTTAGCATACAGTTAAGTGAGGAATATATTACTCCAAATAGCCATGTCAGAGAAACACCTCTTCACAACACATCATAGTCAAAGTTTTGGAAGTCCAACACAAGAACAGAATCTTAAAAGCAGATAGAGAAAATCAATGAATCACTTATAAAGGAAAATTCATTACTGCCGCAGACCAGCTGCAGTCGATGTCGATGTAGGGTAGGAAGGGGAGATGTCCTGGGCCGGCAATGAGAAAAGAACCTTCACAAGCAATGTTCAGGTTCCCTCTGATAAGTCTCAGGGTCTGATTTATTTTTATATCTTTAAGCAATAGCTAAGAGGCATTGGGCAGAACATGTTTACATTTTAGGTTGCCTTAGCCATATCTAATGAAGTAAAGGTTATTTTTTACTAAACAGTATATTTTTTCTAAGCTGATTCATTTCATTGAACATCATGAATATATTTTTAAAAATTACAATTGTCCCCTTATTTTCCCATACCTAAGCAGAACAGAATGTAACCTAATCAAAATCTCCAGAGAGTAACTTAATCAAAATCTCTATATCAGCGGGGGTACAAGCAAGATTTAATTAATTAAATGTCAAACTTGTGGTCACCAGCTAGCCCTTGAGAAACTGCACAATGGTTAAAATAGTTTGTTATTAGCTCTCTATTTTTCTATACCTCTATTTATCTTACCTAAGTGTCATTTGGGTTCACAGTCCATGAGCAGGAGATATTTACAGCACTTTGAGAAATACTGGGTAACTTGCCTCCTTAATGCATTTACCTGTCTTAACATTCTTTCTCTTTCCCATTTCTCACTATTTCTTACATCTAAAGTCTATCCTTCCAATCTCTTTATAAGACCCCTTTAGTAAAAAGAATGTCAGCAATAAGAGAGGGAGTTATAGCAGTTGGAAAACAGAGGGGGTTTTAGGAGAGGTTTCTTTAGAAGTAGATGAGGTAATAGAACTAAGAGAAACTGGAATTTGGGACTTTTGAGCCAGATCAGATTTCAGTATATCATTGCCAATTTGCCTCATGGAGAATTTGTTGTTAGTCAAAAACACAATGACTCCTGTGACCAGAGTAACAATTATAAACATTATGGCAAGAAAAAATAAAACATGAGGGTACGATGTGTTCCACCCTTTCTTTCCCCCCAGCTGGAACTTTGTCAAGCAGCAATGGAGGTCGGTTGGGCTTGGGCTTCGCCATCTCACCCTTTTTTATTTTTTTTTAATTTAGCGACGTGGAGTTCAAGTTGGATATTTTTGAGGGCTCGAATTAATTGTCTGAAGATGACTGGAAGACAAAATAAGAGGATTAATATGACTAAAATGGTGATTCCCAGATTGACAATAAAAGAGAAAAAGGTTTTTGTTGAAATAAAGGAGGAGAGGGAAGACAGGAAGGAACTAGCTATTACTTCTGTTGAAGAGGTTTGTAGTTGTGCCTGACTAATAGCACTAACTTGTGAATGTAAATGTTGTAAATCCATGGACAGGGGAGTATTTCTCCACATTACAATTATCACAGACTTCTTAACACAAACACTAATGGCCAGGAGAGCTCAGAGCGAGATGTTTCAAGCCCTGAAAGAAAACAATTTCAACCCAGCCTGACATGTCCTGCAAAACTATCATCAAAATTGGAGAAATAAGATATTTTCATGATAAAAAGCATCTAAAGAAATTCATAACCTCCAAACAGCACTCCAAAAAATTCTCAAGGATACCCTAAAAAGAAACAATGAAGATAACAATAACAAAAGGTCTAATAGGATGAACACACCAGGCAGGGGGACTAGTTAAGTAGAAGGCAAAGATAGCGTATCAGCGCAACAGGAAAATAAAGCAATGACAAGGATAAGTCAATACCTATCAATAATAACTCTTAATGTGAATGGTTTCAATTACCATTACTATGTCAGTCAAAGACACAGACTGGCAGAATGGATCAAGACACAAAATCCAGTGGTGTGCTATATACAAGAAACACGTTTAAACTAAAAAGAAATTCATAGACTAAAAATTGAAGGATGAAAAACAATATTCCATGCAACAGGAACCTGAAAAAAAACAGGTGTAGTTATCTTCAGACAAAGTGGACTTCAAGCCAAAACTGATCAAAAGAGGCAAAAGAAGGTCCTACATATTGACCTTTTTTGGTTAAGGTCAATTTTGTGTAAAGGAACAATCCAAGAGGAACGGGTAACAATTATTAACATACATGCACCAAACAATGGTGTACCCACCTTCTTAAAACAAGCACTACTGGACATAAAAAAATTAGACAAACATAAATATAATTATAATGGGGGAACTCAATTATAGTGGGGGAACTTAGTATCCCCCTAATACAAATAGACAGCTCAACTAGACAAAAAGTCAACAAGTAAATATCAGAGTTGAACAATATCTTCAAACAAATGGACTTACTGGATCTCTACAGAGTGTTTCACCCAAGAGCAGAATACAGATTCTTTTTCTTTTTTGTACTGGGGATCGAACTCAGGTCTTTGCACTTGTGCAGTAGGCGGCAAAACCACTGAACTAAATCCCTGGCCCAGAATACAGATTCTTTTCAGCAGCACATAGAACTTTCTCCAAAACAGACAACATACTAGTCAATAAATCGGCTTTAGGCAAATGTAAAATAATTGAAATTATTACATGCGTCCATAGTGAAATGAAGTTAGACATCAACAACAAAAGAAAGCACAGAAATAATGCAAACACATGGAAACTAAACAATATGCTTGTAAATAAACAAAATGGGCTATGGAAAAAATTAAGGAAGGAATAAGATCGCTTCTAGAACTAAATGATTATGACGGTACATCATATCAGAACTTATGGGACTCAATGAAAGGAGTCCTAAGAAAGGAAGTTTATTGCTGTATTTATACACAATGGAGTACTACTCTGCCATAAAGAAAGATAAACTTGAGTCCTTTGTAGGAAATGGATGCACCTTGAGACCATAATGTTAAGTGAAATAAATCAGACACACAAACTTAAGTATCACATGGTTTCTCTTATATGAGAAGCCCATAGTAAAAATAAAGAGCAAAATAAAAGATAGATAGTAGGAAATAGGGAGATAGGTCTTTCTCAAAGGGCAGGGGGCCAAGAGTTGGAGGGAGGGGATTGGAGGTGAGGGATAGAAGAATTAAAAAGGAATTAGGATATGTTATGTACATGGACCTACTCCACACAAGGAATGTAAACATTATATACTATACATATGTACTAATAAAATTTTAAAAGTAAAACATACAAAAGTAATATATCTAATGACTATATAGGCATATGTCATCATTAAATTTGAGTATTATAAAACAAATAGGTCCTTTCAAGTTATTTTTTTTTGAGATAGGGTCTCACAATGTAGTTCAGGCTGGACTTGAACTCACTATGTTGCTCAGACTGGCCCCAAACTCGTGCCAATTCTCCTGCCTCAGCCTCTCAAGAGCTGGGATTATAGGTGTGCACCTCCATGCCTGGCTCCAAGTTCCTTCCTTCTCTTTCTTTCCTTCTTTTCTCTTTCTCTCTTTTCTCTCTTTCTCTTCTCTTTCTTTCCTTCCTTTCTTTCCTTTCTCTTTCTTTCCTTTTTCTTTCTTTCTCTTCCTTCCTTTTCTTTCCTTTCCTTTCTGGTTTTTTTGAGTCAGGGTCTCACTATGTAGTTCAGGATGGCTTTAAACTCACTATGTAGTCCAGGCTGGCCTCTAACTAGTGGCAATCCTCCTACTTCAGCCTCTGATGTGCTGGGATTATAGGCATGCACCACCACACCCAGCTCCAAATTAATTTAATCTGAATGTTGCCTGTTCTAGCTCAAAAGACATTCCACTCTGTCTGAGACAAGAAACTAAAGCTCATGAATGTAAAGGCAGGACCAGAAATACATGTTTTATCAGAAGTATCTTTTACAAATATTTTCTCCCACTCTATGGCTTGACTTTTTGTCCTCTTGACTGCGTTTTACAGAGGTTAAAGTATTATTTTCTTCATAAAATAAATATTTTATGAAGTATTATTTTATGAATTTTTTTCTTTCATGGATCATATCTTAGGTGTTGTATCTAAAAAGTCATCACTATTTGCTAGGTGTGATAGTGTACCCCTGTAACCCTAGCACTCAAGAGGCTGAAGCAGGAGGAACACTGCAAGTTTCAGGACAGCCTGGGATACATATTGAGTTCAAGGCCAGCCTGAATTACATGGCTAGAACCTGTTTCAAAAAACAAAACAAAAATAATAATACTATTGCTAATAATAAAGTCATCACTAAATCTTAGTCATATAGAGTTTCTTTATTGTATTCTGGGAGTTTTATGTTTTTCACATAGGTCTGTGATTTTTGAGTTATTTTTATGAAGTGTATAAGGTCTGTGTCTAGATTTTTTTTCTTTCTTTAAAATTATTTTGAGACAGGATCTAAGTCACTAAATTGCCCAGACTGAGCTTGGATCTGGAATTTTCATGTCTCAGCCTCCCAGAGTACTGGGATTATAGGTATGTACCACCATGCCTGGCTGATTCTTTTCTTTTGGGGGGATTTTAAATGGTTTTTTGGTTTTGTCTTGTTTTGCATATGGATGTTCACTTGTTCCAGCACCATGTTTTGAAAGACTATATTTTTTTCCCATTATATTAACTTTGTCCTGCTGTCAAAGATCAGTTGAGGGGCTGGGGATTTAGCCCAGTGGTTCTGGCGCCTCCCTCGCAAGCACAAGGTCCCGAGTTCGATCCCCGGTACAAAAAAAAAAAAAAAAAAAAGATCAGTTGAGTATATTTATGCAGGTCTATTTCTGGGCTCTCTGTTTATTCCATTGATCTTTCACCAAAGCCCCCACTTTTGTTTTGTTTGTTTTTCTCCCTCCCCCTCCCTCTCCTCCTCCCCCTCCTCCTCTTCTTCTTCTTCTTCCTCTTCCTCTTCCTCTCCTTCTCCTTCATCTTCTTCTTCTTTTCTTCTTCCCAGGATTGAACTCAGGACCCTAGGCTTGCCTGTCAGGCTCTGTACTGCTGAGCTATATCCCTGGCCCTTTGTTTTTCAAGACAGGGTTTTGCTATGTAGCCCAGGCTGGCCTTGAACTCACTATGTAGCCCAGGCTGGCCTCAAACTTTCAGGATCCTCCTGCCTCAGCCATTCAAGTGCTGGGACTACAGGAGTGCGTCACCCCACCTGGCTCTATACTGTCTTGCTCACTATGGCTTTATGGCAAATCTTGGAGGTTGGTAGTGTCAGGCTTCCAACTTCAATCTTCAGTATTGTGTTGGCCAGTCTGCATCCTTTACTTCTCTATATAAATCAGTTTATCAATGTCCACAAAGTACCTTGTTGTGATTTTTATGACAATTACATTGACTCTATGGGACAAGTTGGAAGAACTGACATCTTGACAGTATTAAGCTCATGAACATGGAATATTTTTCTGTTTAGTTCTTTGATCTCCTTTTGGAGAGTTATGTAATTTTGTTATACAAATGTTGTAAACATAGTGTTTTTGTTATTACTATTATCATCACTGTCTTTTTAGTTTAATGTTATACATCTACTAGGTCCGTTTAGAGCCATTCCAATTCTTTACCTTTCTAACCATAAACCAAACGTCTAAGAAGAGTCTCAAAAGAGACAACTTCCCGAGATCCCTTGATATACAAACCAAACATCTTCATTAGCATCTTCTATCCCTTTATCCCACAGACATTATTTTCTTCCCACCCATGTAAAAGGTGTTTTGGAGAAGGCATGGTGGTCCATGCCTATAATTCCAGCACTTGGGAGGCTGAGGCAGAAGGATTGCTGTGAGTCTGAGGCCAGCCTGGACTACATAGTGAGACCCTGTCTCAGAAAAATCAACAACAACAATAAACAGTGTCTTGGAATCATTGCTTTGTGGAACTTACCACCTGACTTCAATGATTAGAAATTAATTTTGAATGCCAAAGGTTTGAGGGACACTAAGACAGCTGGAGAGGAACTTAGATCATAAGTTCTGGGCAGGCAAAAAATATCCAAATCAGTAGTTTTCAGGTAGCATATGTGGAGACATCTCAGGAGGTGGAAGTAGCAAGGCTCTAAGCCTCACCTTCCTTTAGCCTGATCTGCTTTGCTTTTACCTGTTTAATACATTGAAATCCTTCTCCCACAAATAATTAGAAAAACACCCATTTAGGCTATATTTTGACCTCCTGGGAATTATTCCAAATCTTCTCTACCTAAACTGTAGCTTTCCTCCTTAAAACTTGACTATTATATGATTATATGATTAATAAAACTGACATTTTCCCAGGAACCGGGTGCAATATTTCCAAGTTTCTTAAGAAAATCTGCTAAGTGGAAAAGTATCTAAGCCTAGTTAGAACCATCTGTTCTGTTATCAGAAATGAGATAGGCAGGTGCAGAACTTAGCACAAACTTTAACACACAAAGTTTAGTAGAAATAACCCTTGAAACTTGCTGGGGATGCTGGAAATTGTCACACTTGTAATAAAAAGATATTATTTTATAGTTGGCTTTTTATTTTGGCTTAAATACCAACATTGTTTACTGGACTCTTAACCAGAATTGATAGGAATTCTGTAAATATGAACAATCAACTATTCCTAGGTCTCATTTATGACTTATAATGTCAGATGAGGCTAAAATTCAAGATCTAGTTCCTAGAGTAGAAAAAAGATTTTACACATCCAATGTTTACATATATACAGTGGTACCTCAGTTCATGAACTTAATTCTTTCCATGATTCTGGTTGCAAACAGAATTGGACAAGAACCAAATAAAATTTCCCCATAAGTTCAACATTGAACCTAACCATTGAATTTGACTCAGTTCTCATCCAACTTGATTTGCAACCAGAATTGTGGTCAAAAGTTTAAGAACTGAGGCACCAGTAAGTTGATGAAAAAAAGAATATATATATAATACTTTTCTTACATATGACAATTTGGCCACAACCAGTGCAATTCCAAATCACAAAGTGACAGACTTTGTGCTTTGAGGGGGTGAAAAAGAGGGTATGATATTCATTCCCTAATGAAAGACACCTAGGAATATCTTTGTCCTGAAAAATAGAGATAAAGGCTTAGAGAACTTGGAGTGTGCTTTGCAAATGTAGATATGGCCTCGGGTATATCACTGACCAATCATTTTTTTTCTATAAACTCTTTTTTTTTTTTTGGTACCAGGAATCAAACTCAGGACCTTGTGCTTGACAGGCAGGTGCAGTGCCACTGAGCTACATCCCTGGCCCTCTTTTTTGTTTTTATTTATTTTTTTTAAAGTGGAAGGGGTTTATTTGGCTTACAGTTCATAGAGGTTTCAATCCATAATCAGCTAACTCCAAGGCAGGGACAACAAACAGGCATGGAAGAGCAGAAACAACATGGCACATACAAGGTAGCAAAGGCAACAAGAGATTTTCTTTGGTACCGGGAATGGAACTCAGGACCTTGCACTTTCAAGGCAGGCACCAGAACCACTGGGCTAAATCCCTGGCCCCCCCTCATTTTTCTTTTTAAAGACAGGGTCTTCCCATGCAGTCCTGGCTGGCCTTGAACTCACTATGTAGCACAGGCTGGCCTTAAGCTCAAGGCGATCCTACTGCCTCAGCTTCCCAAGTGCTGGGATTACAGATGTGTGCCACCACACCTGGCTATGTACAGACTCTTAATGAAAGACTGTGCTGCCAATGTAAGAGAAGGATATGGAGGAGCAGATAAGACCCTGATGATCTTTACTCACCAAACTGTACTTGTCTTTTGCAGGCCCAGTGTCTGCCAGCAGCTTTGTCCTGGGGTTCATTTTGAGAATATCTCCAGTTGTGGTGCCAAGGTAGAAAAAACTGTCATCGTCAGCCATCTGGGAAGAGAGGAAAAGAAACTTGAAGAGCCATGTTTTCTTTGTGATTCATGAGCTCCTGACCAAGGAGGAGATGAGTGTCCTCTGAAACCCCATGAAGACCCACAAAGATACACCTGGCTCCTTCTATGTCCACGTTGTGGAGTGGTCAAATCAAGCTGGATAAGAGCAGCTCCAAGAGGAGCAGAATCAGGCCTCTATGTAGGCCTAGAAGGAATATTAGACTCCACTTAGGCTGCACAGTCTGCTTAATATCACTCAAGACACAGCTGCCAGCGCTGACTCCTGAGCTACTGTCAAGGGCTCCTGGGATGAAGTTGTGCTTCTCCCAAGAGGATCTGCATTGCTTTGCCTCATCACCTCCAAAGTCTCTATTCATACAATGACTATGCATTAAACAAGAGGAATAAGTCAATGGAGAATAAAGTTATAACCATGAATGTATATATCCACATTAAAAATATATTAATATTTTTCTTTATGGAAGAAATTGCAACAATGAATTTTACTATCAGAAACTTTATTTCCAGTGGCAGAAATAGGATTGGCAGCATAGAGATGTGAGTGCCACCTAGCTATTCTGCTTCCCTCCAGGTGAAGCAGCTTTGGGTATCTGATGGCAGCTCAGGTCCCAGTTTTTTCTGAGTCTCCCAGTGCTGCCTAGGCAGCTCCTCCCCCGCTCCTGAGGGCACACCAGAGCTGAGATGCCCTCCCACCTGCAGGCACATTCCCTCACTAACATTCCCCATGTCCACCTTTGACCTTCCTGCAAGCAGCCCAAGCACACCCACTTTGGTCAGTACTGTTATCAGGAACTTGTATTGACAGTTACTGAAAATACTCCTGGAAGTAACACTTACTGCAATACTCATGACTATTCTTTTCATCTGTCCTGTCTGGCACTCAGTTGGCCAGATCTTTCTATTTGGAAGATCCAGTTCCCACACTCGAATTGTCCCACTATGAAGAAAAATCACAATTAAATGAATATCCATTTAACAGCCAGTTCACCTCTTTTATGTTTTCTGTGTCCTCTTGCAGGATAATTTGAAGAGAATTAAACATTGTTAAAGTTTTTTTTAAAAAAATAGCATAGTGCTCTACTTAAGATCTTTCTCTTAGTCCCCATGACGATCCTAACAGTAGGGTTATAAGATACCTCACTCTCCAAATGAGGTAATGCAGAGCTTGTACATCGCAAAGCGAGGCTTTACACCTAGCCCTCTCCCTTTGAAGTGTGTAGTCTACTCACTATCCCAAAACCAAACATGAGATGTGCAAGGAAATGTGCAGAGCAAATTGGAGTTCTTTAAGTTTCTTTCCCTCTTTCTTCTTTACTAATTGACAAGTAAAAAATGTGTACATAGGCTGGGGATTTAGCCCAGTGGTTCCATCGTCTGCCTCGCAAGGGCAAGGACTCGAGTTCAATCCCCGGTACCAAAAAAAAAAGTGTACATGATGTTTTGATATATGTATACATTGTAGAATGGCTAAATCAGCTTATTAAGCATATGTATTACTTCATATACTCCTCTTTTTGTGGTGAGAACACTTAAAGTCTACTCTCTTAGCATTTGAAATATACTGTTTCATATATTCTACATCACATATATTTAAATATGTTATTATGAACTGTGGTCATTGCGACATACACAACCTAAGCATGCATCAAAAAGACAATGTAGGGCTGGGGATTTAGTTCAGTGGTTTCGCCGCCTGCTGTGCAAGCGCAAGGATCCAAGTTCGATCCCTGATACCAAAAAAAAAAAAAAAAAAAGACAATGTGGTATATATATGCAAAGGAACACTAGTCAGTCTTAAGGAAGAGGAAATCCTGTCATTTGTGACAATTTTAATGAACCTGGAGGACACGTGAAATAAGCCAGGCACAGAAGGACAAACATTGCGTGACCTCACTCATGTGGCATCTAAAAAAGTTGACCTCACAGGAACGGAAAGTACAATAGTCATTAGCAGAGGCTAGGGAAGGGGAAGTGGGGAGACATTTGTTTGGGACGGTACACTGCAGTTAGGAGGAATGTCAAGGTACTGAGTTGGGTAGAAAATTTTAAGGGAAACACTTTAGTATGGAAAGTTTTGTCTTTAAAAAAGGACAAATGAGACCAATCACCTAAAAGTTAAACTAAGATAGCACCTAATACAGGACTTGATATATGGCTGTTTTTTAGTCATTGTATATTGAGTTATCTGAATTAGTAATTGTTTAAAAATATCAAGGTCAACATCACAGTCAGATTCCAACTAATATTATAAGGTAGAAAAGATTAATTTAAAAATACATCAAGTTCAGGGGTTTTTTTTTAGCCTTCAAAATTATACACATACCTGTAGTATGTGTATAAATAGAGTATGCTCTATAAATATTTCAAATGTATTTTCCAAATTAAAAATAAAAAGAGCTTTTGTCTGACCCTAATGGAATCTGCAGACTTTCTCATGGGGACAATATAATAGAATCCATGAACTTGGGGCTGCTCTAGAGAACCCAGGCAATACAAGAGCCATAATAGAAACTGACTGAAGAATGTTAACTTTCCTGGTTACTGTACTAGTGTCACTTGAAGCTGAGGCAGATTGAGAATACAAATTATCCTTGAAACATTCTCTTTGGTATATAATTTCAGTTTTAACTCCTGGAGAAATGTTGTCTGTGGCCATTAAAATGGACTGATGCCTTCTGCCAAGCAGCCACTGAGAAACAAAAGATCCCCTTAACACAAAGTCTTCATAAAGCCACTCTGCAAACTTGATAGAAATAGAGGAGCTTCATGGGCATGGGTAGCCCCAGGAGATAGAGTAGGACACGGCCAACTGCTTTAGTATCAGAGTCCTGTCCTAGTATGGTTTGCTCAAAAGGGGCTGGCTTTTATGTTGGGCAGGAGATTTCAAGACCTCTTCATGAATCCTTCCTCCTAATTAGCCATGGAATACATACGGAATGCATACAGTGTGTCACAAGGTAGGAACAGGAAATCACATAGATATAGCACAGCACAAATTCCTTAGTCCGCCTGGAAAAGTAACCAATAGTATGTACCTTTCATAGATAGGAAATGACAGATGGATTGAAAAGCACAGTTCCACCCAACATTTACTTTGACATTTTCTGATTTCTTTCCTTTGAACTACTGAATGACATGAAAAAAGGATGCTTAGCCTTTCCTGCAACTCCAAAAAGGGCTCTGATTGCCCATCGATAAATTAACTTATTCTATTAGAAAGAAGCAGAGGCCTCTGTTCAGGCATTCACCTTGGTCACCATGAGCTGTTTAAAGCTGGCCTTACCGGAGATTATGACATATGACTAACAGGCTAAACATTTGAAACTTCCTGGCACAGTTCATTTGCAAAATATCACTGCATGAGACCTAAATCGAGTGCAGGTGGTAAGAAATATCAACGGTAAGTGAATCCGTGCAATTGTGCAAATTACTTTGTGAGCACAGATGGAAAAAAATGTGTTTTGGTGACAAAAAACAATATGAGATGAGTTCAGCAGGTCAACAAATCTCTTCAGTAGAAATCAGCATTTTCAAAGAATCATATTTAAAAGACATCTAACTAAAAGGACTTTAAATGACTGCAAAATTTATGATGTAAGGTGTTTGTTTGGGATTAAATACATGTTCTCCTAAGTGGACTGGACCATGTTTTCTGTGCAAGAAAACATAGTAACTTGTGGGTTTTGACACTCTGACTGCAGAGACATACTTTCCAGCAGTGACAAATGTCTCGTCCCGGCACCTTGAGAAGACCACGGTGGTGGCATTCCCGACATTGAGTCCAGCGGCAGGGCTGCCACAGATAGCATCTCGCTTGGCTATGCTCCATACCACCACACTGTCAAAGCAAGAAGGGAACAAATCACAGAAAATCGTGCTTTCAGAAAAAGAAATACCTATTTCAGTGGCTCTAGAAAGAGAATAAAACAAAACAGGTTATGAACAAAGGAACGACAATAAAAATAAATTGCACTGACCACCTCCACATCTCTTCAATCACACTGCATATTAGAATATCCAGTGATATTATCCAGGATAATAGAATAGGTGACACTTGTTAAAAGCTTTGAAGGAAAATCATTATGAGGCTGAAGCTAGTGAGTCCATCAATCAAGTCAGATGCTAAAATAAAGACATTTTCAGACATGCAAGGCCTAAAAGTTTACCACCCATTTGTTTCAGGTAAAATTTTTCTTTGGGGACATTTTCCAGCAATGAAATTGGGTAGTGTTCTCAAACTTGAACGTGCATCAAATCAGAATAATTAAGACAGGTCAGTTGATTTGATCATTATATGTGGTTATACAACCTGCACATGTGTCCAATTATCACACGGTACCCTAGAAGTTGTACAATTTTTTTTAAAGACAAGGTCTCACTATGTAGTTCAGGCTGGCCTTGAACTTACTGTGTCGTCCAAGTTGGCCTCGAACCTGAGGTGATCCTCCTGCCCCAGCCTCCCAAGTGCTGGGATTACAGGCATGTGGCACCATAACCAGCTATACAATTAAAACAATAATTATAAAAGAATTATTAAGACAGGCTGCTTGCTGGGCCCTACACACTGAGTGTCTAGTGTTTGAGAATTTGCTTTTCTCACAAATCCCAGGTGAGCAGATGCTGCTGTCTGGGGCATAGACTTCAATTTTATTTAATTTAATTTTATCCCATTACCACCTTCCCTCAAGCCCCCTCCCTTCCTTATGTACAGAAGCTTTGTTTCCATTTTTCTTTTTATTTTCACTTTTTTCTTGTCCCTTTCTTCCCTTTCTTTCTCCCTCCTCCCTTGTTCCCCTTCCCATTTGAACATTTTCTTCCTATTTTCCCATATCTATTATACATTTTAGTCTTTATTTCCCCTTTTAGTTTCTCACATGAGAGAAACAATGTAGTATTTAATTTTAAATTTTTTTTGGTACTGGGGATCGAACTCAGGACCTTGTGCTTGTGAGGCAGGCGCAGCACCACTGAGCCAAGTCCCCGGCCCTTACTATGCAATATTTAAACATGTGTGTCTGATTTATTTCACTTAAGAGTATGGTCTCAAGGTCCATCCATTTAGCTATAAATGTCTGAAGCTCATCCTTCTTTATGGCAGAGTAGTACTCCATGTATTTAAAAAACCCACATCCTTCTCCATTCATTGGTTGATGGGCATTTGGACTATTTCCAAGATTTAGCTATTACAAACTGTTGGGGCCTACACTTTTAAGAAGCATTATCTTAGGATAACATCTCCTTCTTTCTGGGTGCAACCACACAACTTAGTCCTAAATGGAATAGTGTTTGGATAGCAATACCAAGAATGGTGGGAACAGGGTATAATGTCAAATTATTGCACCAATCCAGGCACAGTGGTGCACACCTGTGATCCTAGCATTCAGGAGGCTGAGGCAGGAGGATTGCCATGAGTTTGAGACCAACCTGGTGAGTTCAAGGTCAGGTTGAACTGCATATCAAGACTTTGTCTTAAAAAACAAACAATCCCCAAATGATTGTATCAAAATGTTTAAAGTAAAAGAATGCAAATGTCACAAACCTTGTTAAAACACACTCATCCATACTTCCCAATTTTTCTATAAGTAGAATACATTATTATTATAGGTAGTTTAAAATCTAGGTATAGCCAAGATCATCAGGAATGAGAAAGTGGTGTAAAAGCTATATATGTTTTCATTTTTCATAGTAGAAATAGCATCTAACAAGGAAAAATTGAGAGACAGCTCATATAAAAGTTGAAAATGATAACCAGAAAATACAGGGAAAAAAGGAGGAGGAGGAGGAGGAAGAAGAGGGGGAAGAGGAGGGGGAGAGAAGGAGAAGGGGAAGGAGAAGAGACTGTAAAAGCCCTAGCACAACAATAAAAAGTGGAAATGACCCAAAAATCCATCAACCGGTACATAGATAAATAAAATGTGGCATAACCACACAATTTATTTGAATATTATTTGACAATAAAATAATGACATACCCTAAGTAGATAAACCTTGGAAACATAATGCATAGTGAAAAGTTAGACACAAAGGGCCCTACATGCTATGGTTTCATTTATGTGAAAGGTCCAGAAATGGCAAATCCGTGGAGGCAGAAAGGAGAGTGGCACTGGAAAGAGAAGAGATAGGGCATGACTGCTAGTCAGATATGGGAGTTAAATTTTTAGGGTGTCGAAAATATTCTAAAATGGATTGTAGTGATGGTTGACAACTCCACAAATACAGAAAAACTGTCCAACTGTACACCTTAGATGGGAAATTTCATAGTACATGAAAAATATCTCGATAAAGCCACAAAACAAACAAAAATCCAAAAGCCTCTGGAGAGTAAGCTCTTCCTAGTGACGCCACATGAGGAGTGGCACTGGGAGTCTTATACTTTTGCATCTTGGGTCATTCTGCATAGTAAGTCAACATGGTTTCTTCATAAATCTTGGCCAAGTATAGCTTTGCCTTTTCAGAAGTAAGTTAAAAATTTAAAAATAAATAAAGGGTACTAACATATGTGGTGAGTTGGCCAAATAATTCTGGCAATCTGTACCATGGAATTGCACGCGCTTACTGCAAAGACTAAGATATAAGTCTAGAATAATGAAATATACAGAGATGTCCTTGGTGTCGGCTATATTACAATATGGGTGGTGTAACATTGATACTAAAACACTTTCATAAATAGGTTACAAAATATAACAGGTACTCACAGAAAGACTAAACTATAGAAAGTTCACTGCAGTTCGCATCTTCCTTGTCTCTCTCCATCTGCACGGAAGCCATATGGTTCAGGTTCCACAGGGTTGACCCCAGATCAACTGAAATCAATCAGCAGAACCCGTCCTCCTCACCCTAGTGACTAATCATGGATGTGCACACTGCATTTTCCTAGTACAGTAAAGTTCGCTTATCCTTTTTTCGTGGGCTCCTCTACATCTACACTCCCCAATTTTCTGCAAGCAAATTGTAGGCAGCCTAAAATCAAGTTTCAATTTGCAGGGAGAATAACAGTTTTGCCAGATTAACCTTGGTGAAGTGGCCATTTTTCTCCCCTTAGACCTACTCCCTCTGGCAGGGCGTAGAGATGGGGAGGCCTGCCTTAGGCCAATCTTCAAGAATCTCCAGGGGTTAGACTCAGGCTTTGGAATATTTTCAGTCTCCCCAGGTGATTCCAACATTCATCCTAGGTTGAGAACAACTGCTTTAAGTTGAGATTAGAATATTGGTAGGTGTTCTCAATATATTTTTCATTAAAGACAGTTAAATGGGAACCAAGCTTAGTGGCACACAACTGTAATCCTAGTTACTCAGGAGGCTGAGGCAGAAGTATCAGAAGTTTGAAGCCACTCTTGGCAACTTGGTGAGACTGTATCTCAAAATAAAAATAAAAAGGGCTGGTGATATAGCTCAGTGGTAGAACATCCCTGGGTTTGATCCCCAGTACAAACAAACAAACAAATAACAATACCACCACCAACAAAATCAGTCATATGGTCCAGGGATGGTATGATCACCTACAAATGACTACTAAAGGAGGAAAAATCATGAAAAATGTGTTGACTTTCTATACATTAAGAGAATTGTCAGCATGGAAACTTTGTAACAGACCCAGGAAGCTCAAACCAGAAAACACTGTATATGTAAAAGTATATCGAAATATTAAATTCTACACAAACCTCAGGTGTTATTATTTTTCTCCTGCAGACTATGTCTCTTTAATATTTACATAAGAATATGTGCCACATTATTGTTTTCCCCAATACCGTATAATGTTTAAAATATACTTTCCCCCAGTTTCATCTGTATGTGTTCTCTGTCTGCCAAACTTTACCGAGAGTTCTTCAAGGGGCAAAGCTCCTGTCTCGGTGAGGCAAATTAAACTCTATCTCTGGAGTCACACCTCCAGGGTTTGTCTCCCAGTTCTGTCATTCCCTCACTGGTGACTTAAGTTCCTCGACTGTCACTGAGCACCAGTAGCTTCCACCTCATAGGGAGGTTGTGAAACTTACATAGGGTAATGCCATGAAAGTGCTCAGCACGCTCTTGTCATGTAGTACATGCTTAGCTGTTGTCTTTAGTTACGATCATCATTCTAGTCATGACCATCGTCTTTCTTTGATAGCAGTGGTTCTTGAATTTAGCTACACATTCAAATCTCCTGGGAAGCTTTTATAACTCCTGAAAGTAGAGTCAGGCACTGTATCCATAGTTTGCCAGAGCTCAGCAGCTGACTGCAGTGTGCACCCAGAACTGAGAACCACTATGTGTGGTGCTTTTCTCATAGACTTTTCACACCTCGAGTGCTCAAACACGGCTGGACCAACAGAGGACATTAGAGGGGACAGCATAGTTAACACATGTGGAAATAGACCTGGTAGAAAACAAGTAGAATTAATTCCTTACCTTCCATCATCTGGGCCTCCTAGTGATACCAAGTACAAATCATTTGGTGAAAAGGCCAGAGCTTCAATTTTGCCCTTGTGAAGTGACAGCCGAGCAATCAGCTCCCTTTCCTTATAATCCCACAAAATGATATCTGCCTGTGGGTGAGAATATACTGTCAGGTCCTAACCAGGCTTAAGAATCTGAGGGATGGCTACTCCTCTTGGGGGGTAATAGTACACTTTTCTGGAAGTGAGATCACATTTTATAAACATGGCAGACAACAATAAGGAAATAGTTTTAAGTGGGGACTTTTGTTCCTGAACTTCATCAGTCACAAGCTGCAACAGCTGGTATAAAAACATCAGATTCCTTCACTGTCAGCCTGAGGAGGTGAAAATAAATTGCAAGAGGTCAAAAGGAAGAAGGAAGAGCAGAACACATTGCAGTGACACAGGGCCAAGGGCTTGGAATGAGGCAATTCTAGGAAGGCATTTCTGCACACATGCACACTAAATTGTTTTCCCTCTGCTCACCTTGAACCCCATGAATGTGACTTGTCCGGAGGCAATGTAATCTCCATTCTTGGAGATGGTCAAACAGGAGACATTGTTACTATGACCATGTAGGAAATTCTGCTCTTGAGTATTTATTGCCTGAATGAGTATTGTACAACCCAGAGGATAAATCAGATGCTCCTGGTCAGGATGGCATTTGAGACCATTGGGAACATGTCCTAAAAGAGACAGATTAAAAAATCATTAGAGTCAGGGTGGGCATGGTGGCACATGCCTATAATATCAACACCTGAGAGGCTGAGGCAGGAGAATCTCAAGATTGAAATGAACCTAGGCTATGTAGCCAGTTCCAGGCCAGCCAGGACTATGTACATTGAGAACCTGTCTCCTATAGCAAATGAACAGAAACAATAACAACAACAACAACAACAAAAGTCATAATCAGGTGCAGAAGTGGCTGGTAATATTTTACAAGAATATGAAAACAGAAAATACCTTTGAAATAACCCTAGGTTCTATTAAAATAAGTAAGGTGGATAAGTCATTTCATCCCATAGACAAGAAGGTTGGTGTGGTACATTGTTTCTTAAACTTTAATGTGTATAAAATCCCTAAGGGATTCTGTTAAAATGCCGGTCCTGATTTCAGGTCTGGGGCGGGGCTGAGATTCTCCATTTCCAGTCAGCTCCCAAAGATGCTGGTGCTGGTGCAGAAACTTCACTTTGGACAGCAAGGCCCTAGGCCCAGTTCCTGTAACCCATAATAGCATGAGCACATGGGGCATGGCAGCTTGTTTAGGTGAAAGTGTGGGCATAGGGGGATGGTGAATCCCATACCTCAGGCAACTGTTTGGCTTATTTCACTTAGCATGATGTTGTCCAGGTTCATCCATGTTTTTGCAAACAGCATAACTTTTTTGTTTGGTTTGGTTTTGGTTTTTTGATACAGGGTCTCGCTAGCCTCAAACTCTCAGTGATCCTCCTGCTTCAGCCTCCCCAGGGCTGGGATTACAGATGTGTGCCACCACACCCAGCTAACGTCTTTCTTTTTGAAGTCTAATATTACAGTGTGTTTGTATATTTCACATTTTCTTTATCTATTCATCTGTCAATGAAAACTTAGGCTGTTTTCATATCTTGGCTATTGTGAATAACCTTGCAATGGACATAGGTGTGTGGATACCTCTCTGATATATATATATCCAGAAATGAGATTGTTGTATTATAGAGTAGTTCTATTTTTAAACTTTTTGAGCAACCTCCATGCTGTTTTCCATAAAGGATGTCCCAATTTATATTCTGAGATGCTTAATATTTTTTATTTATTTATTTTTTTGGTACCAGGGATTGAACTCAGGACCTTGCGCTTGTGAGGCAGGCGCCGGAATCACTGAGCTAAATCCCCAGCCCGAGATGCTTAATCTTAATGACAGTGTGACTGGCTTAAGAGACACCCAGGAGATGAATAAAGTACACTTTTTAGTGGGTCTACATTTGGTCCCTGACCCTCTCTTCCTTGGCTCCTACCTCTCATGAGCTACTTTCCTCCAAGAGTTGAGCAGCTTACCTCTGCCATATCCTTCAACTATGATGTTTTTACCTTGAAGCCAGCCAGCTAACCATGGACTGAAACTGCAGAAGACAATAACCAAAACAAACTTTTTCTCCATTTAGTTGCTTTTCTCAGGTAATTTGGTTATGGCGATGAAAAACTGGCCAAAACACATTCCTACCAACAGTGTATGAAGGTCCTCTCTTCTGTATATCCTCACCAACTCTTGTTAGCCATTTTTCTTTTTGATAATAGCCATTCTAACAGATATGAAAGGATATCTCATTGTGATTTTGATTTGCACTTCCCTGACAATTCACTAGTGAATGACTGTGTACCTTTCTATACAACTGTTGGCCATTTGCATACTTTTGAGAAATATCTATTCTGGTCCTCAGCCCATTTTTTAATGGCCCTAAAGAACATTATGTTAAGTGAAATAAGTCAGACAGAGAAAGGCAAATGCTAAATGATCTCCCTTTTATATGGAACTTTGAAAAGCTGAAGTCATAGGAGCAGAGAGTAGAATAGTGGTTGCCACGGATTAGGAGTATGAAAAAAATGGGGAGATACTTGGTCAAAAAATAGAAAGTTTCAGTTACACCAAATGACTAAGTCCTGGAGACCCAAGGAACAGCATGGAGACCACAGTTAACAATACTGTATTGCATATTTGATAAGAGAGTTGATCTTCAATGTTCTCTCTCTCACACACACACACAACTGGTAATTATATGAGATGGACAGGTCAATCAGTTTGATTGTGGGAATCACCTCACAGTGTATACATATATCAACACATGTAGATATTAAATTTATACAATTATCCTGGTGTGGTGGCATATACTAATTCCGGTACTGAAGAGGCTGAGGCAGGAGGATAGCAAGTTCAAGGCCACCCTGAACTACAAAGAGAGACCTTGTCTTTAAAAAACAACAAAAAAAATTAAATTAATTTATACTATTTTTATTAGTTAAGTATATCTCAATAAAATGGGAAAAGAAAATTTAAATTCTGTTTCTGTTCTAAGTGACCACGAGGTGTTCTGAAGAATCCTGGGAACGTTCCCAGTGAGATCTTTCTCCAGACAGCCACCGCCCTTCAAATACAGTATTTACTAAGAATCGTTTGAACAATGACATATCTCTGTAATATGTTTTAATACGAACTGGATATAAATTCTCCCTTATTATCCATCTTAGATCAAAATATTTTAGTTATTTTATGTTTATTTTACAATATAAAACTTAAAGTGAGTTTGACTAGTTAAAAAAATGGCAAATGCCTATAATCCCAGCACTCAGGAGGTTGAGGCAGGAGGATTGCTGTGAGTTCAAGGCCAGCCTGAATTATGTAATGAGACCCTATCTCAGAAAAAAACAAACAAATTATAATTGTATTTTTAGTGATATGGTATTAAATATACAGAGTAATTTAAGGAAAAAAAATTTGTAGTTTAGGCTGATATTGAACTCACTATGTAGCCTAGGCTGGCCTTGAAATCACAGTGATCCTCCCACCTCAGCCTCATGAGTGCTTGGATTACAGGCATGCACCACCATGCCCGGCTCAGTCTTCTGGATCTTTTAAAAGAATCTTTACTTGACACATAGCAATGGTCCATATTTATAGGTTTCATTGTGAAATTTCAATACACATATATAATGAGTAATGATCAGATCAGGGTAATCTTCATCTATCACCTAAGACATTAATCATTTTTGATAAAGACATTTGTCTTTATGTTGGGAACATTCAAAATATTCTCTGTCAGCTCTTTTGAAATATTCAGTTATTTGCTGTGAATCAGAGTCACGCTACTGTGTTGTAGAATATTCAGAGTTACTTCTCCTCCTATCCAACTGCACCCCTGTACCTGTTAACCTCCCTGTCTTCATCCCTGCCTGCCCCACAACCTCCTGGGCCCTAGTAGCCACTATTTTATTCCCCACTTCTTTAAGAACTTGCAGTCTTTCACAAACAAGTCAGAGCACATGGTATTTGTCTTTCTGTGATGGATTTATTTCACTTAATGTACTATCCCCAGTATTCTGGAAATGATTTGTTCTTTTATATTTAATTCTCTCTGGAATTAATTTGGTGTATATGTGAGTCTCACAATTAAACGGACTTTTTTGGTCCAAATGACCAATGTAGTTATTGAATAAGTGATTCCTTTCATTTTAATTGTGAGTATACTTTTTTCATAATTTTTATAAAAATAAGGTTCATCTGGGCATGGGAGTGGCACATGCCTATAATCCCAGCACTCTAAGAGGCCAAGGCAGAAGGATTTCAAGTTTGAACATAGCCTGGGTAACTTACTGATAAAATGAGACTTTGTTTCAAAATGAAAAATAAAAGGGCTAAGGCTGTAGCTCAATGTGAAGGCTCTGAGTTTGATCCCCAGTACTGCACAGAATAAAACAAACAAAAACTAAGATTCCTGTCCTTTTAGGGTGATCTTCACCTACTAAGAAATACATCTTTTGGGGAAGGGGGTTGAGACAAGGTCTCACTATGTAATTTAGGTTGGCTTTGATCTCACTATGTAGCCAGGCTGGCCTTGAACTTGCAGTGATCTTCCTGGCTCCGCCTCCCAAGTGCTGGGATTACAGGTGTGTGGCACCATGCCTGGCTCTATCTTTTTATTAATTGCAGGCTCCTTATAAACAATCATATGAGCCAGGCATGGTGGCCCATGGCAAATATATATGTGTGTGTGTGTGTGTGTGTGTGTAATTTAAAAATAACTTATTGGAGTGAAACTCACATAATGCAAAATTAGCGACTTTAATGTAGATATTTCAGTGGCATTTAGTATATGCACAACATCATGCAACCACCTCCATCTAGTTCCAAAACATTTCTGGACTATAATTTTTTCAGCTAACTTCTTGTGAGTGGACATTTGATCCTCTGAGGACCATATTAATCCCTTCTGAAGACAGTGCCCTTGGTATTTTAACCACCTCCCACTTGGTCCCACAGTTTAAAAGTTCCAACACCTTAACACTGGGGACCAAGCTCCCAGCATATTTGAGGGACACACTCAAGCCATAACAGCTAGTACAGCTACAGCCTTTTTAAATAAACATTTTTCATTGAAGACATAATACAGAAAACTTAATGACTTTTTACTAAACACACTCATTTAACCGTAGCCCAGATTAAGACACAGAACATCAAGCTGGGTGTAGTGATGCACATCTGTGGTCCCAACCCTTGGGAAGCTGAGGCAGGAGGATCCCTGTGAGTTCAAGACCAGCCTGGGCTACATTCTGTCTCAAAGACAAAACAAAATAAAAAAACCCACTATCACATCTAGATGTCTTAAATGTAATTTCTCCCTCCAGTCGCTATCTCCTGAAAGGTAGTCACCGTTCTGACTTTTTACAGGTTCATTTCCTTCACTTTGGACCTTTACATGAATGGAATGACAATAATGTGTACTGTTTTGTGTCCGGCTTTTTTCATTCAAGATTGTGTTTGTGAGATGATCCATGTTGTGTACAGCAGCAGTTTGTGCTTTTACTTCTGCAGAGTAGTTTATTATATGACTATAATACAATTGATTTGACCTTTGTACTTTTGATGGACATTTTGGTTGTTTCTAGTTTCTAGCTACAAGAAATAATGCTGTATTAATTATCCCCATACAGTAGTCCTGCTATATGTGGTTTCACTTTCCAAGGGTTTAGTTGCTTGCTGTCAACTGAGGTCTGAAAATATTAAATTGAAAATTCCAGAAACAATTCATAAGCAGCACAATTCAGCCTCAGAGCTGTGTGGCTGAGCGTTGAATCACCAGGGTCCCTTTGCAACTGGAAGCCATTCAGTTCCTTCACCAATGAACTTGTAACATCCCTAATAATGGTCAATATCTCAGATTATGAAGCACCTGCTTTCTGTCCGACTGTTAAAGTAAAGGCAGACTCAAGAGCTAAATCCTAGAATGTGCTTAAATTTTTGTCAGTGATTATCCTGTGTCTACATAATTACAATATTAAAGTTTCAGGTATCACAACACACTTTTTCATTTTTCAAAATACACTTCGTTGCTTTTTTTAAAAATATGCCTCAACAAAAAAAGAGAAAACAAAACAAAATCAAAGAACGCAGTATTTTTCCATTCTAATGTTCTCAGCCTAACAAGCAGGCAAAAGATGTGCTCAGAGCGGCCTCTGGCGTCCCCTTCCTCTTCTAGCTTGGTCTGAAATCTTCACTTCTTAGAAACATCCCTTTCTCAACTGCTAAACAGCGAGAAGTTCAGAAGTTTGGTGAGTTGGTCCCCGGGGCTGCACACACAGCATCCGGTGTTGACCGAGGTTTTTGCGGTCGGTGTGGGGCTCCGAGATTGGATGGGCGACTCGGCAGGACTCCTCCTGTCGGCCCTGGTTGCAGTGCCTTTTAGGCGCTGCCGTTTGTCTGAGCTGAGGCTCCCGGGCACTGGGAACAAGAAAGTGACTCTCCAAGACCCTTGGGCAGCAGAGGCTGTTGGTGTCCCAGTGCTTGGCCCTGGTAGGGCCCTTACCACTGCTCCGCACTGCCTTTCAGATGCCACTGGGTTCTCTATATCCCTGTTTGCACTACACGTCCTCGGGGTTCCTAAACCACCCAGCCCATGGACGCTTGAGACCTCACCATTGAAGCCAATCACAGCGTCAAGTTCCAGGTCTGCCACCTCTTTGGCCTCGGGCGAAATTTTCTCATCCATAGCCGGCTCAGAAATTCTTTCAGCACCAGCTTGTGTCGCGTCTCCTGGTCGTTATGGTAACGGTCGCGCACATGCGCATCAGGTCCAAGCTCTCCTGGAAACCAATTTGGAGCGCCGGAGTTGACTTGTCCTCTAGCAAACGTGGGAAAGGCATCTTTTTCCTATTTTCTGGAAATTTAGGCGGCGGGTGGTAGGGTGGGTACTAAATGCACAGAACAAATTCCTCCATACTTCGTGTAGTTTGTGACCTTTTTGGTAACTATATAACTAAGCATCTTCTGGCATTTTTAAAGCAACTGAACAGAATTGCCTCTGATGAGTGAGCCCTTTGCTTTAAGCAAGGTAAAAAAAATTAAAGATTTTTAAAAAGATTTACTAAGGCATAGTTTACTTATCATAATATTCATTTAGCATTTAATTATCACCACAACCCAACTTTTTTTTTTTGAAGGAGGATAAAAATTTTAAAGAACTGTGAGAGAGAGCAGCTTGAAGGTCTCTTGAAGCGCTAGGGTCTTCTTGTGAAAACGCTTAGATTCTGTTCAGCAACAATTGATTTTAATTTCACCTAGCACTTCGCATTTCCAAGTAAGAATATATTGCTCCAACCTCTCTTCTGCCGGGAACCCCTGAACGTTTATTTTTTGGTTACAACTCTGAGGCCTTAGTGTAAATAGTCACTTTGCAAACTCCGGTCGCGCACCGGCTGAACCACGGGGAATGAGCCATGCAGGCCACCGTAGTCAGCTGCCTGGAGCAGGAAGTGTGCGAGAAGCGAGTGGAGACTGCACGATGGCTCCGGACCCTTGGTGAGACCCGGGTGAGGGCGGTTGTGAGCTGGGGAACCTGAGGGCAGATCGGGCTTCCAAGGAGCCGGCAGTTGCGTAGTTCTGAGGGTGAAGGCCTTTCGGGATGAGGAAAGGGGCCGCGAGGATCCTGGGGACCCCTGCTGAGGGAACTGAGCCACAGCCCACCACTCTTGGTCCTTCTGTGGATGACCCAGGAATGAGACCAGCAGGACTCCTGGGGAGCTGAGGACCGGACCCGAATCTCTGAATATTCCTCCGGCTTTTTTGGGCTACATCTAGCCGCGGGGATTTCCCGCCCATCCTGGTGGTGGGGTTGCCTGGTGCAGACTTCTCTGGACCGCTGTAAAAGTGAAGTAGAAATAACCTGTTTGTGGAATATCAGTCCATCTGCTAAACCCCGTTAGTTGGAGAAATCGAGGTTCAGAATCCATGGTCATCAGCTACTGATTAGAGGCAGATCTTGTGGGCCCTTCAAAAATCTTGTCGGAATCCAGCAGGAAATTTAAGCCCTTGAGATAAGACATTTTACTCTTCCTTGAATCCATGTTGTTAAGTCATTCCTTCAGCCACAACTTCTGCAAAAAAACAACAGTTGATAAGGGTCATTCTTTCAGCAATTAAATCCCAAGGGCTGAATGATTAAAGATACAAACTCTGATCCCAAGGAACAAATTGCTGTACATAACAGGCTTGACCTTTTCTGTTTAATAATTTATAACATATTGTAGCTCTATAAAGTTCTTACTAGGAGTATGTGTTTTTTGTTGGTGTTTCTAATACAGTTTATGATTGTTTAAGTTGCAATTAATTTGGATACTAGAAGAATAAATTCCAATGTCAAAGTTACCTAGGATCTAGATTATCTGGACCCGTTGCTTAATATAATACTGTTTTGTTTTTTTTTTTAAAAAAAAACCAATAGTATACACTTCTGATAGAAAATTTAGAGGGTACAGAGTATTTGCAGAGAAGAAAATAAATTACATCTTTAACTCTTACTTGGGAAAAGCCATTGATTTTTACAATTTATTTCTTATTCTATATATGTGTTTTACAAGATACGCTTTATAGGAAGCATTTCTCCATGTCACTAAATATTTTCTGAGAACAAGATTTTTTATGGTGCATATCAGTGTGTCATATGAACATAAAATTTATTTTAGGTTTTGCCTTTGTTGTTGTTTTGCTTTTTTGCTGTTCCAAAGGCAAAATTTTTTTCCCATCTATTTCCTTGGGATTCTGCCACAGAAGTAGAACTATTGGATTTAACATATGAACATTTTTAGCGCCCTGGATACATTTTGGCTAAGTTGGTCTCCACTTTCTGAAAGAAAATTCCCGCCATTTACACATAAAGTAAGAAATAACAGAGGACCTCACCCCCTAGTTGCCCATTTAGATTGGTAGAAATGATAACCAGACCCTTTGCCTCTTCCCTGCTTAATATTGAAAGAAAATTTATACTTTTCTTTTTTTTTGTATTAAATTCTTTTATTGGTACATTTTCAGTACACAACACAATTACATTTCTCATTGGGAATTGTACCTTTACATAATGCATCTTCGTTCTTATTTTTTCCCCATTCCTAGCCCTCCCTTCAC
>NW_004624786.1:11963346-11988700 GCF_000247695.1 Heterocephalus glaber | reverse complement strand
GAAGATGAGATGGCTGAGTGTGTCTGGCATTGTTTCTGCATCTTCTAATCTGTTCCACTGGTCCTCAGGTCTGTTTCTTTGCCAGTACCATGCTGTTATACTTTTCCTGTTACTCAGTTGTTTGACCAAGTGACTTTCTCATTTGACAGTCAAAAGTGAAATAGACCTTTACTGTGTTCTGATCCATTGCCTTACACAGTGGGTTACTGGTTAGGAAGGTAGAAAGGAATATGGAAAGGGATTTTGAAAAACCTAGAAGCTAGGTGTGATAGTGCACGCCTATAATCCCAGCACTCTGGAGGCTGATGCCAGAGGATTGCTGTGAGTTCGAGGCAAGCCTGGGCTACATAGTGAGTTCAAGACCAGTTTGAACTACATAGTGAGACCCTGTCTCAAAAAATGAAACAAGGGCTGGGGATTTAGCTCAGCGGGCACCGTGCCTGCCTTGCAAATGCAAGGTCCTGGGTTTGATCCCCAGTACTGAAAAAAATAAAAAAAACAAATTGCAAATGCAAGGTCCTGGGTTTGATCCCTGATACTGAAAAAATCAAAACAAAACAAAAACCAAAAAACAAAAAAAATCCAAAAAACCCAAACCTAGGAACACAGTTACTCTAGTTTTGTGTCTGTGCTACTGAAAATCCTATCCAATCAATGCCTTCCTTGTGAGTTGTGTTCTAATATTTAGAAACAGAATATAGCAGTTACTTTTTAAATGCCTTATCAAAGCAAGTAGTAAGCTTACTGTTTAATAGAAATGGCAGGTGATTACTGTGTTTCAGCTGGTTGTTTGCTAAAGTTAATTAGCTTTACTATGAGAGCAACTTATTTTTTGATGAAGTACCATTTATGTTTTTTTATTTTTGTTTTTTGAGATGGGGTCTAGCTGTGTAGTTCAGGCTGGCTTTGAACACACTATGTAGCCTAACCTGACCTTGAACTCACAGTGATCCTTCTACATCAGTCTCCTGAGTACTGGGATTATAGGTGTGCACCACAATGGCTAGCTACATTTCTGGAAAATTTAGTTAAATCTCAGTATTCTGGTTGGACTTCTTAAATATTGGTGGTTTTTGTCTTTTGGCGGGGGGGCGGTGGGCTTTTTGAAAAAAATGTTAGCATGGAAGGTAAAGGATAGTGAAGTAGAATTGTATAATGGACTCCTTTATATCACTCAGTTTCTATAATTATCAATGTTCTGCCATTTGTTTCATCACTGCCCTTCACACCATCTTTTCTCTTCTAGGTATATTTTAAATCATTAATATAATTATACATTCATTGCTTTTCTGGTTCTAAAAACAGAGGCCTAGTTCATAGCCTGGAAACTTCTTTTCCTCTTGCCAGTGCCTCTGCCCTGGGGTGACATCACTATCTTTTTAGTGACTTCACCCTGAACATATCAGTTGTTCACTTTTCTCATTCCTTATATCACATTATTCACTGATTTCCATTGGTTCCTTCTTTTAAAGATCACTAACATCTCTTTTCCGGTGTCCATTTCTACCATCATCCAGCTCTTTATATTTTGCCCATAGTAAGTACTGGTAATTGGTTGCAGAATTTAATAATCTGAGAAATCTACTAGCCTTCTGCTGCTACCTTCTTACTTTCTGTCATTACTATTTATATAAATAAATTTAGCCAGCATGGTGGCACACGCCTGTAATCCCAGAACTTGGGAGGCTAAGGTAGGAGGGTTGCTGTGAGTTCAAAGCCAGCCTGCACTACAAAGTGAGACCCTGTCTCAAAAAAATCTTCAGATTAGTTTTCCTAAATAGTAATTTAAGCACCAGTGTGCTTGACACCCTGATGACATTGCCCATGATTGCTAGGCCAGTGTTCCCCAAACTTTGCTATAGATTGGAATCACTGGGGAAACTTTCAAAAATCCCCATGTCTGGGCTGGGCCGGGGATTTAGCTCAGTGGTTTCGCTGCCTGCTGCGCAAATGCAAGGACCAGAGTTTGATCCCCGGTACCAAAAAAAATCCCCATGTCTGGGTCAAATCTCACACTAATTTAGTCAGACTTGGAGGTGGAATGAGAGCCAGGCTTTAGAAAAACATTAGCCCCTAGTGGGGCGTAGTGACGCATGCCTGTAATCCCAGCACTCAGGAGGCTGAGGCAGGAGGATCACCACAGGTTCGAGGCCAGTCTGGGCTACAAAGTGAATTCAGAGTCAGCCTGAACTACAAAGGGAGACTCCGCCTCAAAAAAACAACCTTCCCCAGTGATTTCAATGTGCAACAAGAACATAGGGGTTGGGTGGGGGGCAAGGCAAGACATTTGGCAGTTCATCCTAGCTTTGTGACCTTCAGCATTTCATGTAAGCTTTTGAGGGTTACTCTTTATGTGTAAAAGTGTCCTGTATGGCTCTGAAATTATCCTTTGAGCCTAACATTAGACTGATGTTCCAGGCCCTGCAGAAACTAACTTCTGTCATCTCCACTGTTTTATGCTTTACTCTCCCGCCAGGGCAACCACCTGGGTGAACACGCCTCGTGTGTCTTCCTCCTGTCACATTTGCTGGTTCTGTATGCCTTTCACCATGCATGGCATGCGCTGCTTCCCACTGCCTGAACAAGAGGCCTCTTCAACCTCACAGTCAGCTGAAGATGTCACAGTGTGGCCCAGCCCAGCTGAGTGCCTCGGTCAACAGGAATCTCTCCCATCTTCTAGCTCCAGAAAGAAATTTAGACTTCATATTTGGCAGGATTTTTATATATTTGGTGTGGGACCACAGAGCCAAAACTAAGGTCCTCTTTTCACAGATGATAGTATGGAGGAAAAGAAGCAAAATGTGGCAAAGCTGGGACCAGGACCCAATTTTCCTTCCGTTTTCATAATTATGTGTTGACTTACTTGCTCTTTTTTGATATACACATATACCTGAATATATATGAATGATGTAACACATGGATATATATATATGTGTATGTGTGTATGTATATGAATGACGCTACTTTATAGAATCTAGGGTTAGTGGCCCAAACCCCACCTCCCTAAGGTCCTTATGCAGTTTATAATGAGAGCTCTTAGGAAAGGACCTGGCTCAGATCAGGTGCTCAGCTGTTAGCTGCTGCTATAATTACTTTAGTAAGATTCCTAAGGGATGCAATTGGAGAATCATCCTTCATTAAAAAAAATAAAAAACAAAAAACCACTTAACACCTAGGCATCCTGGTGCATGCGCTGTAGTCCCAGCTCTTTGGGAGTCTGGGGTTTGAGACTGACTAGGGCAACATGGCCAAATCCTGTCTCAGGAACAAAACCAAAAACAAATCACTTACCAAGCTCCCTGCATGCACAAGTGATGCACATGGGAGTTGGAAGATCTTAAAAAATGGATTTGTTTTCTTTTTTCCAGCAAATATTGGGATATGAAATCAAACCGCAATTTTCAGTATTTCAAATATGTTCACTCCATATGTACAGCAGGGTCCTTACTTTTATGAACAGACCAGCTGGTAAGAGAAATAAAATGTTTGTGTACACAAGTATTTTCCTGAAAACAAGCAAAGGTGTTGTAACAGAAAGATAAAACCAAGGCCATTGGGGGTTCATTGTGATTCTCTCAAAAACTCCAGCACTTAAACAGCAAGTAGAAGGTCAGTTAAGTGTTTGGAGAGAACTCTAGCCAACCTAGATGTCAGATGGATGTGTAACCTTTGTAGCCAGGCAGTTTGTTGCAGGATGCACAGTACCTGCCATTCCAGCACTGTGGAGCGCTTCTCCAGGTAGATCAGCAGGACTTGCTTCTCCAGGTAGATGAGTGGGACTCGCTTCTCACCTTCTTCAGGGTCACCTGTCTTCAGAGCACCTCCCTGTCACGTTCTTTATCTTGCTGCAGTTTTCTCTTTAGCACATATCAACACCTGACATACAGCATGTTTATTTGGGGACCATCCACTTTGTTCACAGCGCTATTCATTCACAGGGCCTGGAACCAGTGGTCTTTACAGTGCAGGCCCTTCAGGGATGTTTGTTAATTTCACAAATGAATGAATGCAAATGTTTTATCATGGTCCAACAGCAAGGTGGTTAAGAGCCCAGGTCTTAGGGTCAGCCAGCCTTGTTCTTTTGGGATCCCAGTTGGGCGAGTCAGGCCACCTCTTTGGGCCTCATTTCATAGTGTACAGATGGAGGTGGTAACAGTGCCCCCTCTCTGTGTTCTTGAGTGCATTGAGTGAGTGGTTACAAATGAAGCATTGGGAAGGGTCCCTAGCCATAGTGAGTACCATTCAGTACTTGTTGCTATTACTGGTCCTGTTTATTATCCTCCTCTCCTGTTTGAACCTTTGACTAGAATTAAAAGCTCAGCTTGGACAAGTGAGGAATTTTTTTTTTCCATTCACTTATTCATTCATTGGTTTTTTTGTTTTGTTTTGTTTTTTTGAGAAGATATCCCTATGTAGTACAGGCGGGCCTTAAACACAGCCATGTATCCCAGGCTGGCCTTGAACTCACAGTGAACCTCCTGCCTCAGCCTCCTAAGTGCTGGGATTACAGGCATACACCACCATACTTGGCCATAGGATTTTTTTTGTTTTGTTTTTTTGAGGCAGTGTCTACCTTTGTAGTTCAGGCTGCCCTTGAACTCACTGTGTAGCCCAGGCTTGCCTCAAACTTTCGGGCTGGCCTCAAACTCTCGAGCTGACCTCCCAAGTGCTGGCCTGCACTCAGCTCAGGAATTTCTTTTTAAAGAACCTTAAACATTTTTCTCTTGTATGATTTTGATGCAGGTTCTCCACATATGATTCCACCTGTCAAATTGCCCAAGAAATTGCTGAGAAAATTCAACAACGAAATCAGTATGAAAGAAGAGGTGAAAAGACACCCAAGGTAATACCAGGAGAAAATTAGTACTTAAAAGATATTTTCTTTTCTTTTTCTTCTTTGAAACAGAGTTTTGCTATGTAGTTCAGCTGGCCTTGAACTCTGCATGATCTTCCTGCTTCAGCCTCCCAAGTGCTGGTATTACAGGCATGCACTGCCACGGCCAGCTTAGCACTTAAATGATTCTGAACTTGGAGATCTGAAAACCTTCCCATACCTAAGGCTGTGTGTGTGTTTGAGTGTGTGCATGTGTATGTAAATCTGAACATTTTTAATTTATTGCGATATGTTTGTAGATGTCTAATTTTATTTTTCCGCATTTGCTAGGTTAAAAATCCCTACCCCAAGATACAAAATATTTCATATTTCACTCACTGAAGTTTTTAATAACTACAGTGTTCCTAGGCCTTTTGTACTGTTGCACTGTTGACACAGTTGGCAACTGCCAGCATCACATTCTTGTATTTTTTAAATAATAGCATCATATCTGATTATTTAGGGCTCTTAGTATTCATATCATTTTTTTCTTCATATATCCTGCTTTTAGAGCGATTTTGTGAAGCACTATTAAAGAAAATTTTGTGCTGGGCCTTAATTTTTAGCGCCTCTCTAATAAAAAATTCTAAATGGGATTTTGAACAGATATGTAGTATGTTTATGGATTAAAAAGGAGAAAACTAGGGTCAGGGATGTAGCTCAGTGGTGTTGCACCTGCCTTGCAAGTGCAAGGTCCTGAGTTCGATCCCTGGTATCAAAAAAAAAAAAGAAGAAGAAAACAGCATTTAAAAAATATTGAATATTTCCTTTCATTCTCATTTTATTCATTCCTTCAGCAATATTTACTGTAGTTATTATGTGACAGACACTAGGATACATATTTTTAAGATTTTGTTAGTATTGGTCATGAAATTTGAAAATAATAATTTAAAAAATTCTCGCTAGTTATTACCTAAAGTTTAGGAATATCTTTGGGATTTTTTTTTCATTTTATGATCGATCACTGTACTGAATTCTTTTGTTCTTTCAGGTAATATTTCAGTTGATTCATTAGCTGTTCCAAGTAGCCTGTTAATCTGCAAATGAGACTTTTTCATCTTGTTTTCAGTCTTTATTTCTTTAATTTCTTGTTGCATTGGCTAGAACTTCTAAACCAGAGTTAAATGATAATGCATTCTTGGCAGTTGTGTTCTATTCTTAGTTATCTTTCTTTCTTTGTGTTTTGTTTTTAATTTCCCCCATACTGTATTAATCATATGTTTATTCTGTTTTTAATCATTAACACCACAAGCTTTTATTTTTAGGTTTCCTAGCATCAGATTGTTCTTAAATTACTGTTCTTAAATTAGAATAAATTCTCTTTGGCATGTTGTCTTTTTTAATACAATTTTGAGTTTGCTTTACTAACATTTTAAACCTTTTTTACATTTATAACCCATAAGTGAGATTGATAGGTGATTTCTGGCCTAGAACTCACTGTGTAGCCAAGGCTGGCCTTGAACTTTCAGTGACCCTTTGCCTCTGCCTCCCAAGTGCTGGGATAACAGGTGTGTGCCACCAGGCCTGGCTCCTTTTTTTGTCTTAATGATCAGGTTACTTTAAAATACTAATTAGTCATTAGGCTTTCCATCTTTTTCTATGCTCTGGAAGCTTCTGTTTAATTATGATAGTAGAACCTTTTTTCTTTCTCATCAAAATAATCATTTTCTTGTAAAATATTAAGAAATCCCTGCTTAAAGATAACTACCCTCAGCATTTTAAGATAATTTCCTAGGCATTTTGTTGTATTTAGTTTTTGTATTATTTTTTTCCTCTACTTGGATGACTTTTTTTCCCCTCTTTGGTTTTGTTTTGTTTTGTTTCTTTGAGACAGGGTATCTCCTTGTGGTTCACTCTGGCTTTGAACTCACTATGTAGCCCAGGTTGGCCTTGAACACCTGGCAATCCTCCTGTCTCACCCCCCACAAATGGTAGGATTACAGGCGTGTACCACCGTGCCCTGCTTGGGTGACATATTACAGTTGAAATTTTCTTGTAAGAAATTACGGTAGCTATCTTCCAAGCTAACAGATTGAAACTTGAATCATACTTTTTAATGACTATCTATTCTTTCATCTCTTGAATACTTTTGGAGTCTTTAATTTTATAGTCTTTATAGGCCTGGTGTGCGTGCGTGCGTGTGTGTGTGTGTGTGTGTGTGTGTGTGTGTGATGCTTTTTGGTCTTTATTTATTTATTTGCTTTTGAGACCGTCTCACTGCATTGTCCCAGCTGTCCTTAGCCTCCCAGTTAGAGGACTCCAGGTGCCCACCACTGAAATCAGGTTGGACTTTTTTGTTTTGCTCTTTATTTTCTCAGTAAGAACATCCCTATAATGAATGTTAGGGGCTCTTCCTTGGTTTCCAGAGGCATCAGAATAAAGTTAAATGACTTTATTCCTTGGCTCTTGATACCTTGGAGCATTGCTTGATGTATGTAGACCATGGCCAGCCTCTCAGATGTGACCCAGTAATCTAAGGAGGAGGCAGCCTTCTACCCAAGTTGTATCATTGCTGCTTTTTACAAGGCAGCAAATGAAACCTGTGGTATTCTCCCTCTGTAACATGTTCATCCATGGTCTAATATGTTTTCATTTAAGTGGGCAGTTTTATTTTTCACATTTCCAAATTCCAGAAAGGCACTCCCCCATGCTCCTCCGTTCTTTAATGTCTCAGTTTAGAGTCACAGACAAAAGATTCCTCTGGTCTTTTAGAATGATTGGAGAAAACTCATACAGTCCTGGAAAGAGAGTCATGTGTGATTCACATTCCTCTTGTATAAAAAGAACACATTGCTATGAACTGTTCAAATGGGTTATAAATACACCGGTTCAGAGTCTGGTTCAGATGGTAATGGGGTTTGACACCATGTTTTTTGAAGGATGGTTGTGGGAACTGTGGCATTTTGCTGTTGAGTGGAGACTTGGGAACAGTTTCCTGCATGGTTCCAGGGTAGATAAACAAGATCGGTGGGTAGAAGCTTCAGGAAAAGAATTCAGCTGAGCACGAGGATACTTTGGCAGTTTCCCGTCAGTGTTCACGGTCAGACAGAGTCTGGGTTGCCCTTGGGCAGGCTTTCTAGAGGGTCCAAGGCTGGGCCCGGTCACTGTTTTATTGCTTTTTTTTTTTTTCCCACAAAGGGAAATATGTTTACTAAGGGTTTGAAGAATACTGACACTGTAGAATACAAAGATTAATTTTTTGGTCTTGAAGTTTTCAATTCCAAGGAGACTAATACATACAATTATCATCTTATTTAAGTGTACTTTGTCTATATACATCTGCTTTGTCCTATCGAATTCCAATATAACTGAAGTAGATTTAGAGCCCAAGTCTTCTGACTCAGCCATTACCAGAAGTTACCACGAGTTCACTTATTATCGGCATTTAATTTATTGAGCAGTATGTTAAACCAAGCATTGTCCGAGACATTTTGTATAAATTACTCATCCCTCAGTAGACCTCTAGGGTACAAACTCTTATCCTGGCTTTACACAGGAGGCAGTGGCCCTCAGCAGGGTACAGCAACTTGCCCAGGGTCTCATTGCCAGGAAGATGCAGAGCTGGGATTAAATCTCACATAATCAATCTAGCTGGATTAATCTCCATGCAGAATTCAGAAAACATGTTTAAGATGAAAGTTTCTGGGATGCGCTGCTTGGAAATGACACTTAGGAAGTCTCAGATGCACAGACAGTAGGAAAATGCTGAACCTGGAACATCAACAAGTAAAAAGATCTCAAGCATCAGAAGGCCACCGTGGGAAGGCAACTGGCTCTACTTCTTGGTGCAGGAAGGCTGAGCATCTCTTCCAGCCCTTCCTTGATTGAATCCTGGTTTGGGAAACCATGTTTACTTGATTTGATTGAGTAGATTCTGCATCACTGGACTGCAATACTTAGGATATGTTCTTTTCTTTTCAGCTTACTGTGGCAATCAGAGCTTTGTTACAGAACCTGAAGGAGAAGATCGCCCTTTTGAAGGACTTATTGCTAAGAGCGGTGTCAACACATCAGATGTATCCATGCAAACAATTCCACCTCTTTGCTAGAGTGGGAGGACAAGCAATCTTATTTTAAGAAAGGAAGAATCTGGGCCACCCAGATTTTTCTACAGTTTGAGGAGGACCTGGTTTCCACACCGTTCCTATGATCCTGAGTTCTATTTTAAGTGTCAGTTACATGTCTTACAGTGAATATGCTGGCAAGGAAAGACCTGCCTGAGGAATTAACTGGCTTGGGTACAACCTTTAGAGGGCAGGAAGCTGATGCTGTCAGTGTCACATGTACAGAGCCCCACGTTGCTCTGTCTGCTGCCTTGAGAATGGCCCGGCCCTGCTCCAGCAGCAGACTGTGCTCCTGATGCTACTTTCTGACTGCCCAGAGTTTGTAACGATCCATTTCGTTTTGGAGAGGCCAGTACCAGTAGAAAGCATACATCTTTTGCTGTTGTTTTTACCACTTGTGTAGGTCATTGAGATATGAATTGTTTGCCTTATTATTCTTTCAGGGGCGCAGATATTGGCTCTAGTTTGGAAACTTTGGGGTGGAGGGTGGAGTGGGACTTGTTGGAAGTAAGTTGGGCCATCATCTTAGCCTCCCCCCAAACATTAAAATTTTTCTTGGAAATTCATGATCTGATCAATGTAGGAAAATATGTGTGGACTGTTACCTAAACTAACCCTTTAAACCTGAGTTGATATTAATTTGAAAACTGATCTCAAATAGCTTTCTCTCATTTTACTCCAAATTGTCCGTAGTTCATGCCAAAGATCCAGCTTTTTTCTTTTCTTTTTTTGACACAGGATCTCACTATGTAGTTCAGGCTGGCCTTGAACTCACTGTGTACCCCAGGCTGGCCTCCAATTTGAGGTGATCCTCCTGCCTCAGCCTCCTGAGTGCTAGGATTATAGGTGTATGCCACCACACCAGGCCAAAGACCCAGCTTTTGATATTAGAGGAAGTAACATCCTGGTTTGAACCATGGGAAAATTATATAGAATATATAGAAATTATATAGAATATAGCTTTTTAGATAAAATAAAAGTGTTTAAAGAAAACATTTTTGTGCACATGTAACCCTTTTATGTTTCCAAGATTAGTTTAGATTAGTTGCATGGCTTTCCATATATCCAGTTGTTAATCCACTAAGGTTTCAAGTAAAATTTTAATTTCAGTAAATAGTTGGGGCCTTCTTTGTAACACAATTGGAGTATTATGAAACACTTTGTAACTTTATTTTCCATCTGGTATCATTTGTTACTGCCCAGTTAGTCTATTATAAAAGTCTCTGATTTTATTTTACCAACATAAAGAAGTCTGAATTTGTAAACCTCAGGTTGTTGCTGATGGGCAGGGCTCTTTCCTCTGCCTTCATTACTAGGTGCTGGGAAGTCTGCACATGGAGTCAAGGTGTCAAATTCATTTTAGTGTCACCTAACACATATGGTAGAAAGGCAAGTAAATACCTTTTAATTGTTTCACGGTAGAGTATTGGTACCTGTGTATTTGCTAGCTTCCATTAAGGTAATTACGTATTACTCATTTATATGCTAAACCTATAGAGCAAGGGAAGTCTATACATTAAAAATTTACTTAGCTAGATACAGTGGATCATAGCGCCAATTCCAGGCTGAGGCAGGAGAATCACAGGTTTAAGCCCAAACTGAGCAATGTAGCAAAAACCTGCCTCAAATTTTAAAAAATAAATACATGCTGGGAATATAGCTCAGTGTGAAGGCTCCAGGTTCATTTCCCAGTACTACAAAACAAAAACAGAAGAATAACAAAAGTCTTACTTTATCCTTTCCTAATAATTTCTGCTAGTTATTAATTAGAGAACACTAAGTATACCATAGGAATAACTGACTTTGTTCTCCTAATGCTTAAAATCTGACCATCTGTAATCTCTTGGGGTTTTGGTGTGGTTTTGTGGCGGTCTCAGAATTACCTCCCAAATTGCTGAATTAAGCACTAAGCATTAAAAGCACTGAACAGAGATATTTAAAACATTACAAAAATATTTAGTGACCTTAATGTGGATAGTTCAGAAATTCCTAGGAGAAATTTAAAAAACTCAACTGGAATAAAAGGGTTTTCTTTACAATTCTTTTTTTCCCCCCAAATAATTGAATGTACAGTATCTGTACTGTGACTACAGCCACTACTGCAAGGCATGGCATGCAGACAATCCACCCCCTGGGGGTGCTCCTAAATCTCTGTGTTTTCAAGAAGGCTATTTTTCTTTAGATAGAATGGAAAGAAGGAGGTAGATTCTTTTCTTTTTCTTTCTTTTTTTTTTTTTTTGAGACAGGGTCTTGCTATATAGCGCAGGCTGGCCTTGAACTCCCAACTCCCTATGTATTCCAGGCTGGCCTTAAACTTGACACAATCGTCCTGCCTCAGCCTCCTCAGTGCTGGGATTACAGGCCTGCACCACCAAGTCCGTCTAGGTAGCTTCTGTACTGTGACCCTTCTCCCCCTTTTTGGTGCTGGGGATTGAACCCTGAACATGATAGGCATACAGTCTACTACTGAGCTACACTCCCAGCTCCAGACAGCCTCTTTATAATCCTTCTGCTCGTTCCCATCTCCCTTTGACTTCCTTCCTCTTCCCTAGCATTTTAAATAATTTTGTAAGTTACTCTCCAGACTTAGGGTATATTAGACAGCATCTTGTCAGTCCTGATAGCCTCATGTTACTGGTTAGTTTTGGTGATCCTTGCTCTTTACAAAGAGATACTGAGGGCAGGTCAGACTTTGCCCCTCAGGAACCTGATGCAGTTAGAAAGAGAATCCAGCATTCCAGCGGGATTTTACACCAAGGAGAGAACTAGGAGTTGTAGTGTTTTGCCCAGGACCCCACAGCTGGGAAATAGAAGAGCCAAATTCAAACACAGTCTGGCCCCAAGTCAGTTGTTTACTGCTAACTTTTATTTTAGTAGAAATAATAAGTTATCACCTGGCGTGTCTTCCACTGCAACTTCCTAGTAATTGGTACACTGCTGTAGTGCCAAGACAAATCTTGTTTATAAGGCAAATCCTGGAGAATGTACTTAATCATCAGGAAGATTAAACACTGCTCCATGTGGCTTATTAGCTACACTACTGTATGACGTTGTAATTCACCAAATAGAGTGACTTTTTAATCCTGTTTTTGAGGCATAATTAATGTTGGGTGACTTTTTCGGTGTCAATATTTGAAGACTACATTTCCTCACTGTGCTGGGTAGTTAAGAGTTTATGGTACTCACTAAATTTATGCTTTTCTGCATTTGTGGAGTTTTCCAAAGGATACTAGGAGTTGCCAAAATGATAAGTCCTATGACAGTGTTTTCTAAACAGTTAAATTCATGGAGTTTAGGTCTAAGCTGTTATTCTCTTAACTGAAAAAGTACTTTACTCCTGGCAAGAGTGAATATGAAATTAAAATGAAATTTCTGTGCTTTTAAATCCATTAGTTTGCAATTAATAAACCAAAGTCTTGCAGCCAGAAAGTTTAGAATTGCCAGAAAACATTGACTTCTATTCACAGTGCTTTGCAGAGAGATGAATTATAATCATCTCCCTAGTTGAAAGAATGTGCTATAGGAGGCTGCATGTGAAATTTCAGGTAGTACTAAAAATATTCTTATCGCTAGCTTTATCATCCGAAGCTTGTACTTTTGTTAGTTTTTCAGTGGCAGCACCTTTACCTCTTTAAAGAGAGTAAGAATAATCTCTTTAACAAAAGGATTTAAGTATCAAAAGGTATTTTTGGTGCCTTAGGAGAAGGCCTGTGAAAATATTTTTTTTTTAAATCTGTTAACTTTTATGAACTCTTTATTTTGGGGGAAATGGATAGGTAGATAGATGTGACAATCGCTATATAATAAACCCACATGAAGGCAGGTGTGGAGAGGCTGAGTAGATTCTAAAAGTATCCCCTGATGGCTGATGGCTGCAGTACCGTACAGTGGTTCTCAAACACCACCTGTTTGTGACAGTTTTTAAATAAATATAAGTATATATGTTGTTAAATCGCTGTTTCTAGTTTTTTTATGTTAAAATCTTTTTGATTTTTCACCATGATAGTAAAAGTAGATAGTTTTGTTTGTTTTTTGAATGTCCAGTCCATACCTGGCAAAATGTGTAATTGGTAATTCTCAGCTAAGTATTTTTTCTGTCCCCGATTTGTTTGGAAGCATTGGTCCATGAAATCTGGAAGTTGGGCCTCAGAATAGTGGGAGCAGCATCAGCTCTGGAAGCAGGCACAGCTGCGACGGAAGACTGTGCTGTCACTTAATTGAGGCCAAACAGCAGTTCAGTCTTTCTGGGTCTTCGTTTCATTATTTATAAAGTAGGAATAATCCTACTTTTGCAAATTTGTTGAAAATTGAAGAAAATATTTATAAAGCACTTTGCAGGACTATCCCCCCCGCCCCCCCGCAGTGGTTCGTGTTGACCTCCTTGTGCCTTATTTTTCTCATGTGAGATAGAGGTTACAAAAGTCCACCCGGCTTGTATTACTGTTGTGAGGATTAGACTATATGCAAAAAGTTGCATCACATATAGTAAGTCCAACTTGGGGATTGACTGCTACTACTATTTTATCATTCTTATAAAAGTTACTGCTACCAATGAGAATTTATAGGCAAAATGGTTGTATTAAAGCACACACAGGTATTAAAGTAGTACTTTCAAATGTGATGAGTGCTTTGCCAGGCATGGTGGTACATGCCTGCAATCCAAGCTATTTAGGAGGCTGAGGCAGGAAAATCACAAGTTTGAGGCAAGCCTGGGCAATTTAGTGAGACCATGACTCAAAATAAAATTAAAAAGAGTTGGGTTGTAGCTCACTGGTAAGAGTGTTTCCTTGCCAGGTGTGGTGGTGCTTGCTGGGGTGGGGTATTTTAGATTTTCAGATTAGGGATGTTCAATCTGTATCAATACAGTATTATTTTTAGATGGCAAGAGAGTCGGGTGTGGTGGCACATGCCTGTGATCTCAGCACTCAGGAGGCTGAGGCAGGAGAATGGCCTTAAGTTCAAGGCCAGCCTGGGCTACATAGTGAGTTCAAGATCAGCCTGAATTAGAGAGTGAGACCCTGTCTCTAAAATAAAGAAGTGCAAGTGATATGAGCAGTGCTGGCAGCCCCAGGGTGGACAAGCCCCAGATGTTGGTGGGCAAGCCCAGGTGATGGGGTGTGGTAGGTGAGCTAGGCTCTAGCCCAGTTAACCAGTAGAGCGACTTAGTTATGCTGCTTCTTAAATTCCTGTCAGAAAAATGACAGTTGGCTTAAGGCACTGATGATGAACCTTTTAGAGTTTTCAATGAAACAAATAAATCCTCTGTGGCACTTGTGCCATAGTTTTGCCACCTGGGGCTTAGGGGATCTCTAAGGCTTCTTTAAGCACCAAATGTCTATGATTCTGTTCTTCATTTACTAATCTACAAAATATTATCACCAGTTTTTACTGCCTTTGAAACTGATTTTTATTTGACTCATTCTTAACATTAGTTTAAAACCGTAACTAGTATCTGCTAAATTTTAAAACTTAACCTTTGTTGTTTTTATTATAAAAACTACTCTCTACCTGTACACGTGTCATTGTTAGTTTTCATTAAAGGCCTCTCTCTCTTCCTCAGCCTCGTCCTGTCCCATCTCATTCTTCATAGTTCAGTGTTGGTAGTTGGTACTTCTCATCCCAGGCTTTCTTAGACATGAAACATGTTGTATACATAAATATATATATATATGAAGATAGACACTTCTTTTGGTAATAAAGGGATTGTACTATATATATGGTTCTGGAACTTGTTTTTATTAATTACTATATGTACTGTTGGTCCAACAATACAAAACAGTATTCAGTCTCCCTGGAATCCTGAATGTCTTGTTTCCCTTCTATAGAGGCCATTGTTTGTGTATATACTTTCAGACTATGTGTCTATTCTTTTTTAGCATAGTGCAAACATACTATTCACTATTTAGTTCCTTGTTGCTATTGCTGTCTCCCCTCCCTTACCCCCTTTTGGGGTTAAAACTATTTGAGAGCTTATTCCATATCAGGTAATTCATATGAACACTTGTAAGTGCCCAGAAATGTTGATTCCCATTATCATCAGTACAGGAACAGCTTTCTTGTTCATTTTTTTAGGCTTCAAAATATTCCATTGCATAATGCCTTATTGATGGACATTTAGTATGTTTCCAGTATTTGGCTATTGTAAATAATGCTGCACTGAAAATCTTTGCTCAGAAGTTCCCATGTGAATGTATGAATGTGCCTTTTAAATCGTTAGGTATACAGAAGGCAGTCTGGTAGTTGATACAACCTGTTTACATTCCTACCAGGAATGTAGGAGGGTGCCTTGTTCCTCAGCTCCTTTCCAAAACTATCTTGTCACAGTTTCCTACTCTGATAGGTGAAAGGGTACCTTGTTTTAGTTTGCATTTCTTTTATTGATGTGAAACCCAATGGCCTTTCATTTGATTAGAGATATTAGTGCTAATTTTTTCTGTGTTCTGTTATGTCCTTTGCCTTTTTATTTGTCACTTAAATTGTTTTACTTTGTACCTTTTTTGATTTTTTTTTTTTTTGAGATAGGGTCTCTGTGTAGTTCAGGCTGGACTTGAACTCACTGTGTAGCCCAGAGCAGCCTCAAACTTGTGGTGATCCTCCTGTCTCAGCCTCCTGAGTGCTGGAATTACAGGTATACGTCAGCACACCCAGCTCCATCTCTAGATTTTAAAATTTTGTCTGAAAAGATTTTTCCTACTCCAAGATTATTAAAAAATTACCAGCAGGGCATGGTGGTGCACACATAAAATCCCAGCACTCTGGAGGCTAAGACAGGAGGATTGCCGTGAGTTCAAGGCCAGCCTGGACCACATAGTGAGTTCAAGGCCAGCCTGAACTACATAGTGAGACCCTGTCTTAAGAAACAATATTCTTCTAATAATATTTCTAAAATTTTATTTTTAAATGTTTATAAATGTGCTTAGCTGTAATATTGGATTTCAGTTCAGCATTTGTTTGCTTGGATGGTTGGATACTGAAATCCTAACAAAATCAGAAGTTGCCAGGTGAGTTGAATGTGGCACACAAGACAAGTCTAACTAATTTTGGGATATAATTAACAGTTTCCACGATTTAAATTAGTTTCCATTTTGCCCCATATGATTTTTGCTTTTTTGATTTTTTTGAGACAGGGTCTCTCTGTAGTTCAGGCTGGCCTTGAACTCATTATGTAGCCCAGACTGGCCTCAAACATGCTGTGATCCTCCTGCCTCTGCCTCCTGAATGCTGAGATTACAGGCGTGTGCCACCTACCCAGCTGTCCTATATAATTCTTGTCTCAGTTGCTTGTTTTATTTTAATTTGGGGGGAGCTTATATATAGCCTTACACTTTACAGATAATTTACCATTAACTTAAAAATTAGTATTTTTTTTTTTTTTTTTGGTAACAGGGATCGAACTCAGGACCTTGCGCTTTCGAGGCAGGCGCCGGAACCACTGAGCTAAATCCCTGGTCCAAAAATTGTTATTCTTAATAGTGCATTGATCAAAAAATTAATATTTGGCCCCTTTTGTTAACTGAGTATTTAAAGTCACAGTATCTTGCAATTGTTCCTTCATGGTTTCCAGGATAGGGTACTTAGTAACTGTTGTCAAGCAGGAAATGGAAAAAATAATGGTAGTAATTTGACCCAGGAAAGTGTGGCATTCTGGAATGGGGAGAGAATTTATTAATAGTAGTTGTTAACTATTAATTTGCTATTGATAAAATATTATTTTAATATTTAAAGCTACTAACACTGCTTAGCTACATTGGTGTGGGAGATTTATGATTTTCTAAGGGCCGTATGTTACTCGAGAAATTTTTTTTGGCCTGGGACTGTTTACTATTTTACTGTAGATTTTTTTTTTGGGGGGTACTGGGGATCGAACTTGGGACCTTGTGCTTGCAAGACAGGTGGCGGAACCACTGAGGTAAATCCCCGCCCCCGTTTACTATTTTACTAGCAAGCCAGCTCTTTTTCTGTCCAAACTTAGCAACAAAAATTGTCCATTCCCTAGGCTATGGTGTTCCTACCGAGGCAATGATGATGTTACTATTTGGTTCTGCCAATTTCTCAAAAGTTTTTAGGCCTGAGTGCAATGTTTTAAGTTCCTCCTTTAAGGAGAAAACTAAACCCAAAGCAGTGCTCTTACAATGTCTTACTAGGATTTGGTATTTGTGGCCAGGGCTTCTTTGAATCACCAGCCTTTCACATCTAATAAAACAGAGATACAAAGGGAAAAACAAAAAACTTTTGAGTTGAGGTAGCTTATTTTGGGGCTTTTTCTATGCAGTGTCAGATATATCCTTTCAAAAATGTTTCTTAGCTTTTTTCCTCTCTTTCTCTGTAGAGCACATGCTTAGCATGCACAAGGCCTGGGTTCAGTCCCCAGGACCAAAAAACCACTACAACAAAAAAAAGTCCCTTCAGGTTAGGTTCTGATTGATTGATTGATTTTTTTTGGTACCAGGGATCAAACTCGGGACCTTGCGCTTGCAGGGCAGGTGCTGGAACCACTGAGCTAAATCCCTGGCCCCGATTTATTTTTTTAACCATCACTTGTGAATTGTGCTGGAAAAGATGTGACAGATGATCTGTGTTATATATAAAGAAACAGAGAACCCAAAAGGTGAAGTAGCTGGTTCATTGTCATGAACAGTGGACAACATAGGACTAAAACTCTGCCCTTCGGGCTCCTAGTTTAGCACGCTTACTAGACTAACGCATTAAAATATTATCATTTCTTTGTAATTTTCCTTAAAGATCATGTAATATATTTTAAATAATGACTGATAGTAACAATTTTTACAGTACATTGGTGCATGAAGTACCACTTTACAAGACAGTCCAGTTCTGTTAACAGGTGTTAACATGGAAGAAAGCAGACAGTATAGAGTATGTCCTCCTCTACTTTTTAAAACAGGGTAGCTTTGGGATTTTTTGTTTGTTTGTTTTTGTTTTATCAGTGCTGGGAATCAAAATCAGGGTTTTACACAAGCTAGGCAAGTGCTGTACCACTGAGCCACATCCCCAGCCCCGCCCTAGGATATTATGTGTAGGAATACACCTTTGAACACTGACACCTGTAACTCAAAACCTAAGGAATTGCTGACCCAGTTTGCTCTATTGACTGGGTGGAAAATATTATTTACTTAGTATGCTTTTTAGTAAAAGAATTTATGTAATGATCTTTGTCAGTGTTTTATGTCCCTTACCATCAAGATCATTTACCTAAGCTGAAGATCAGAGCAGGAAAAGGTGAAGAATGGTTCAGATAGATGTCTTTTGGAGAGTAGAGATAAGAGTGACTCCAAGAACTAATTAATTTAGAAATATAATGGGTGAGATGAGGTAATCCATCCACCACTGGACCTTAACAATGTCTACAGAACACAGCTGGAAGGAGATCGAAGACAGAACCTACTGGATGATCTCGTAACCCGAGAGAGACTACTTCTGGCATCCTTCAAGAGTGAGGGTGCAGAGCCAGATCTAATCAGGTAAGAGTTTTCATTTACAGGAATAGCTTGGCGGCAGATGAGGATTTACTGAAGTTTTTACAGCTGTATCCTCAGTGGTTTAAGTTCTTTATAAACAAGTATCTTCTGTTCATTTATAGTGTTTGGCTGTAATTTTCTATTCATTTAGTTTTCATTTTCATTTTTTTTTTTTTTTTTTGCGGTACTGGGATCGAACTCAGGACCTTGGGCTTGTGAGGCAGGCAGCAGACCCACTGAGCTAAATCCCCAGGCCCTCATTTTCTAGATTTAGTAAACCTGGTGTGTTCAGCTGACTCCTATCTTGCGCAGAGCATAGTATACTGAGGTAAAATACGAAGTTTAGAGACTTTTGTAGTATTTGGTTGAATTTTCTGCATTGGTAGCTGCCTTACATGGTCCTGAAGTCACTCTCTATCTGTGTAGAAAAGTAAGTTTTGTTTGTTAATTGACATGTTGAAAACTGTTGTCTTGGCTAGACTGCGATTCGGGGCTTATGGAGGAGGGTGTGTATGGCAGTTGGAGTACTCTCCCAATTACTCTCTGGGAGTAATTGACACTTTACGAAGCTGACAGCTGCTCAGCACTAGACCCTGTTGGAAGACCCAGAGAAGGTGTCCAGCTTTCCAAGGCCTGCGGTTAATGAGCTATACATGTTACCTCTTTAGTTTGGCCTCCTGCCTGCTTCTAGAACTCTCTTCACTTCCTTCACAGAAAGAACTGAGCTCAGGAGGGAAACCCAATTCTGCCCCTCTTTCCCACTAGGGATGTTGCATTCATGGTGGAGAGGCAGCTCGTTTCTGCTTAGTTCACAGCTAGGAATATTTGTAATATGCCCCAAGGGCAGAGGGTTTTGACCCCAGCCATGCACTATCAGACTCTGTCTCAGACAATTCAGTATGATTGGGAGTAGGGTGCGGGGCGGGGGCAGGGCAGGGTCCCAGGTGATTCTCATAAGCAGCCAGGATCGCAACCCACTGTTTTAGACCAAGCCGTGGAGGATGCAGCAATTTCTTTCCAGGTCTTGTCAGAAGTGGGCAGTCCAGAGTTCTTAGGAAAAAAAATTATAAAATACAAGAAGCTAGATGAAGCCCGGAGTCAGTGAGGGAGGAGTCGCGATCCTCTCTCAGCAGTGACCTGGGCAGGGTTTTAAATGCAGGCTGGAGCCCGCGGTGCTTCCATTTATTGTCATCCCCGCCCCGCCCCCCGCCCCCCATGGCTCTCTGGCAGTATTCAGTCTTGTGAAGCGAGTGGATGCAGACGATGGTCTGAGTTGGTGAAATAGAACAGGTAACCAAAGGAATGCAAGAGGGAAAGAAATTACTATCTTCCAAGAAGGACCTAAACATCGAAAGAAGAGGTCTTTTTAGTCAAATTAATACCGGTGGGTTGGGGGGAGCATGTTTCATGGGAGGGTGGGGTGGTCAAGGAGATGGAAGATGTTCAGCACCAAAAGAAAGAGGCTATTAGATGCCAGATTCCATTTATTTATTTATTTGTGTGTGTGTGTGTGTGTGTGTGTGTGTGTGTTTGCACTACTGGGGATTCAACCTGGGGCTTTCCCACTGAGTTAAATCCCCAGTCCTTTTAACAATTTTTTATTTTGAGGCAGGTTCTTGGTAAATTGCCCAGGCTTAGCCTTAGCTTCCCAGAGTATTGGGATTAAAGAAATGAGCCACTGGGCCTGCCTTACACTCCATTTATTACTCTTCATTAACTGTGTCATTTAATGATATTTAATGGGGCCAACCTAAGAATTAGGCCCTTAAGAGTTTTGCTGTTTTCCAGTCCCCTTTAGCCTGTCTTTTCTCCCATCCCTCTCTGCCTCATTGATAATCTCTGTATCCTTGCTATTCCACATCAGCCTACAGATGAGCAGCATCAGCATCATCTGGAGCCTGTTAGACATTCAGAATTTCAGCTCCCAACCCAGAACTCCTGAATCAGAACCTGCACTTTAACAAGATCATCAGGTGATTGGAAAACATGTTACAATTTGAGAAATACTGCTTTGTATTAATCTGTTTATAATTGTGGCATTTGCATCAGAATACCTAAGAGATTTACAGAAAAGGATAAGAAAGAAAGAAACAAAAAAATACAAGTGTCTGATCCATGTACTTGGAGAGTCTGATTAGTACTCTGGGGTGAGGGCTGGATGGCAGTAGGCCGGGGGAGGCTCCCCAGGTGGTTCCAGTAGGTGGCAGGGTTAGGACTACTTTGTCACTGTGCAGTGGTAATGATACCAGTAGCTTACACCTACTATTTGTTTTGTGTTCTAGACACTGCGCTGAGCCTTTCATGTGCATTTTTTCAGGCCCTATGTACAGCATCCCATTTTGCAGAGGAGAAACTGAGGCTGGGGGGAGTGCTGATTCTAAAACTAATCAGTCTCACAGTTGGATTTCAGATCCCAGCTCCTAACCTTGGCACTATACAAACTGAACCACAATACAGAAGGACTGGGCTTTGTAACTTACCAGTCCCTCAGTCATCTGAGCACAACAATCATTGACCTTAAGTCAAGCATGTGTTCTGCCCTGTTCTCATTGTTGTTAGGACCAGGTGAGGTAACTGCTATTTGAAGGCTCTGAATTTTAAAACCTTTTCAAATACAAGATGTTGTCACTACAGGGTTGTGTCCCCTTGAGGCTAGGAGGGAGCTCATGCCTCTATCTCGTCTCTGAGACCATCTGTCCCACTTGTCATATTCCCTGAGTGCCCTGAAGACCTGGCCTCCTTGACCAGTCTTGTTCCATGGTGCTGATCCTTGTGCTGCACCTCATTCTGTCATCCCCTCCCCTACTCCCAGATCTCATTTGTTTCCTGTCCTCTTTCCTCACTGCCTAACTTGCTGCCTGTCATCTTATTGGTACATAATCTCTTGATAATTTTATCTGTGGAACCAATGTCTAGCAGTGACTTGTATTCTGGAAATATTTTGACCAAAGCCTCCTTGAACCCTAGGATTTGAGCTAAATAAATTAATTGATAGGAGAATTTTAGGGAAATTGACAGGTTAGCAGCAGAAGTGAATGTTGTCTGTTTGGTTTGGGTGGAAGGAAGTTTTCTGAGGATATCTTAAGTCCCACTACGAGGACTGCCTCATACTCTTTCTGTAAGGCTGATTCACCTGGTGTTACCTGTTGGTTTATTGGTGAAAGATTGGGGTTGTTTGGGGACAGAGAGACCAGACTGAGTAGAAACTATGAAGCAAAGATAGCCACAGTTTTGAGGTTTGCAATAACTAAAGTAACTGGCCAGACTTATTTACATGTAGTCAAGATGAAACTGAAGGCAACATGTATATGGTTGTACCGTTTTTGTTCAGAAACAGAGGGTTAGAATAGTTCAGAGTAAGATTCCAGAAGAATTCTGTTTCAGAAAAGTGTGTAAGCACTATGGAGGAGAAAAGACTCCCAAGGCGTGATGTGAAGAAGGTACAAATGGGCACGACAGACAGTGACGGTCCACTCCAGGTGACACGGAGTCTGGCCAAAAGTAAGAGACCACTGTGGCAAATAAATATCAATCACCGTGAAGAGATAAAAATCATTGCAGGTGAAAAAAAAAAAAAAGAATGCTAGCTGACATGGGAGGTGAATTCTTTGTTCACTTTGTTAGTGACTCCTTATTAGGTTCTGATTGCCTTAGACCCATTCTACCCACCCTATCAGTAACATGTCCAAAAAGTGCAAATCTCATAGAAGTCCTTGGGGAATCTAGACAGTAAGAAAACCTATACTACTAGATTCAGCCATTCTGGAATACTGGGAGCTCTGCTGAAGGGTTATGAGAATGGGCAAAACACATACTCCAGCTAGCCAGGGAGGATAGCACCATCGGGGACTTACAAATGGTGAGTGTATTGAAGAGTTGAGTGGAAGAATGTTAAAGCCAAATGTCTTACCTCTGAGGTCAGAGTTGCTGGTCTTTGACTTGGTTCACCTGCCTATGTCAGTCACGTTTGCTATCTTTCCCTCTAATCCCCACCGTTGAGGACTCCTCTTCCATCCCCATCTTCTCATCCCTAATAATTCAGAGGATCTGAATTCAGTTGCAGACACGACCAGTTTGGGATCATAGTTTGATCATATCCTTTACCTCTTAATTGTTGGGTTTCTTAGTCATTTCTAATACCAACTCTTAGGACCTTTCCATTATGTCTTTGGAGAAACTTCATTTTTTCTCTGCCGGTTGGTTTTCCTGATATCTCCAATGACTCATGATGATTTTCTCAGACGTCTCCATTGTCAATCCCTAATTCTGTGCTCCTCCAACATTTTAGTTGCTTCTGTAATTCTTTGTTGGTTTGTTTTTTAGTTTTTAGTTTTTTGGTTCCAGGGATCGAACTCTGGACCTTGCGCTTGCGAGTCAGGTGGCAGAACCACTGAGCTAAATCCCCAGCCCCTATTTTTTTTTTTTTTTTTTTTTTTTGAGACAGGGTCTCACTGCGTAGTTCAGGCTAGACTTGAAATCACTGTGTAACCCAGGCTGACCTCAAACTCTTGGTGATCCTCCTGCCTCATCCTCCTGAGTGCTGGGATTGCAGGTGTGCACCACCATGCCCAGCTTGCTTCTGTAATTCTTGATATTAGGTCAGATGGGTTGCCAACTTTGGGATGAGGTTTGGGGGGACACACACATCTTTCCCTTGGGCCGTGACTATAGAAACACATTAACCAGAAAGCCTTGTCAAAACTTGAAAATGTTATAGACCTGAACGCTGTGGCATCTTTTGTCATTAGTGTCAGATTGTCCTAGTTAGAGAACTGTCTGCTTATCTGTATTTCAGAGCCCCATTAATATCTTACGGCAATAACTCAAGATGAGTTTGCCAAAGTGGGACTCGCTTGGAGCCCTGCGTACCTCTCTTCCTAGAGCCCCCAACCTTAGTTTCTCTCCTTCTTGTGTGCTTCGTGCAGTCGTCTTTTCCTCCCCATTTCTCATTCTCAGGAGCCCTCCTACCTGGCCCTTTCCTCCTCCTTTCTCATCTTCCTCAGATGTGGTCTTATTAGGGAAAGAAGAGTATTTCCAAACATCAGTTTGGATTAGCATTTCCTTTAAACAGACATTGATGTGCCAATCACGTAATTGAGTGTGTAACTGTTGTGATGGAATCTTCCTCTTACCTTAGGATTACCAGTCATTATTCTAAAGCAGTAAGCCTTGGTCTGAATAAGCAATGGTTGACTAACTTAGGGTATTTGGAAACTTGTTAAAGAAGTCTCTGTGCAACAATGTCTTTTAGAAGAAGATAAGCCCTGATTTATAAAGCAGTGACACAGCTTCTGATTAAAAGCTTACTGCCCTTTATATTGGAGAGCATTGCTAATCTTACAATTAGTTAAATCTTTGTACAGAGAAAGAAAAAAATCATTCCATACTCCACTGCTCTGTGGCTGTCTCAAAGATTATGTGATTAACGCAGCTGTAGTGGACGGCTAATTGGCTAAGCTTTAATCTTCACACCACCAACTATGTAGAGGATTATAGGCAAGAGGAAGTTATTTAGAGTGTGCGATGGTAGTTACATGTCAGGATGGGAATGTTAAAAACATCAAAAGGAGATGATAATGAAATGTTCAGATTTTCTGAGAATACAAATTCTTTAATTTGGGGTGTATACTTTTCCCTTGAGATACTGAAAAATGTATTGGGTGTTCAATGTATATTTCATATCACTGTGTGGGTAGCCCAAGATGGGCAAAAGAAAAATTTACATTAAATCTTACATTAAAAATACCCCATTGCTAAGTTTAACTATTAACTGTTTCGTTTTGGTTTAGCACTTGGTTTGTAGGAAAGATAATTTGTACCTGACAGTAGATTTCCTAAAGAATCACTGCTTTGCACCTATCTGTGTTATTAATCCATAACAAGCATACTCTACTAGAAATAGGAAGTTGTTCAGTAATACACACCCACATCATGGTCCAGCTCATGTGAGAGAGTGGATGGGCTGTAAGTATTCCTAGAAATATGGTTACTCCCAAGCTTTTCTGACATGGGAGGATATGCAGAAATCAGTTCTGCTTTTCTCTGTAGGTAAGCCCAAAGATAGTGGAGTGAAGGAGACATTGAGGGTAGTCAAAAATATTAAAATCTCCTGTAATAGGGCTGGGGATTTAGCTCAGTGGTTCTGGTACCTGCCTCGAAAGCACAAGGTCCTGAGTTTGATCACTGGTACCAAAAAAAAAAAAAAAATCCCCTGCAATTTAGTGAAAAATAGGGAAGCAAGAGCAGTGTGGTAAAGGGAAGCTTTCATTAAATAGTTGTCTACTGGTGCCTCTTGTCAGGCACCAGCACTGGGAATATGATGGCCAAAAGCCCAAATAACAGACCTACTTTCTGCAGCTTAGCTGAGTATAGTCCAGTGAGATATATACAGTGATATAAAATTTTTAAATCACATAAATAAAATAAATTCAGTAGAAAAGTATATTGTACTTTTAGAGACTAAATGGGGAGCAGATTAAGTTAGGGAGACCACATTTTTTTTTTTTTTGCTTAAATTCCTTTATTGGTACATTTTATGTATACAATACATTTACATTTATCATTGGGTGCTTGTACCTGTACATGATGTATCTTGGCTCTTATTTTTCCCCATTACCTGTGCACTCTTCACCCCTCCACCTTTCCCTATTTACATAGACTGTTTCCATTTTTTTTCTTTTCTTATAATTTTTCCTTTCCCTTCTGTCCTTTCCCCATCTCCTCCCACCACCCCTACCCCTTTGGACCTTGTCCTATTTCAAAGTATCAATTATTAGTTATTTCTCACCCTAGAGAAACTATTCAGTATTTACACATGTGTGTCCTATTTATTTCACTTAAGAGTATGGCCTCAGTATGCATCCATTTAGCTATAAATGACTCTAGTTTCTCGTTCTTTATGGCTGAGTAGTACTCCTTTTTATAAAAAACCCACATCTTCT